>JAGKTI010011300.1:15903-26684 GCA_018397915.1 Birgus latro
TTCTTATACAAAATAATATATATATATATATATATATATATATATAAAATAAGGTAATTGATAGTGCCATACACCTGGAATTGGCTAATTATCACTTGGAAACACCCAACCTGCACTCATTCGCTAATTTCCCCTGCTTTTTTTTCCCGTGAAATATGCCGTATGAGCTACTCTCGTAATATAAATGTATACTGTATAAGAAAGGGAGGGAGAAGCCTGAGTGATATTTATATTCACCTGGAACTACCTAATTTAATATGTATTGTCTAGATTTCCTACGACTTTTTTCTTAGCATACAGTATACATTAGCAGCTGACATTTTCAACTCTTTTTTTTTTTTTTTTTTAAATGCAAGGAAGAAGGAACCAAAGGCCATGGGCCCACAAACCGTTCCTTCCAAGAATAAACAAAAACAACACAAAAGAGAGCCAAATTCAAGATCCATTCATTTTGAGATGCCTGGACACACTGCGTTTGAAAGACTGGAGATTATAGGAAGTAGGAAATACAGACAGAGGAAGACAGTTCCAGAGTTGACCAGTTGCATAAATGAAGGACTGGGAGTAACGGTTAACTCTTGCATTAGAGAGTTGGACAGAAAAGGGATGAGAGGTTGTTGCTAGACGGGTACTATGTGCCCGTCGTAGAGGTGGAGGGATGCAAGTAGACAGATCAGAGGAACAGTGGCCATTGAAGTAGTGACAGAAAATAGATAAAGATGCAACAGTGCGGCGAAAAGACAGAGGTTGAAGGGAGCTAGTAAGAGGAGGAGAGTTAATGAGACGAAAAGCCTTTGACTCCACCCTGTTGAGAAGGGCTGTATGCGGGGATCCTGCCCACACATGAGAGTTGTACTCCAAACAGAGGCGAATAAAACCCGTGTATAAAGTCAACATCTGTGTAGAGGTAAAGATGGTTCGGAGTCGGCTTAGCACACCTAATCTCTTGGAAGCAGATTTCACAAGAAATGTAATTCTTTCCAAGATAAATCCCGAGTGAATGAAACCCCAAGCATGTTCAAGGATGATGAAGGAACGAGCTGGACATTATTAAACATCAGCGGGAACTCCTGTGGAAGGTTTTCTCTGGTTGATAGGTGCAGGAACTGAGTCTTTGATGCATTAAAAACAAGATTATTTTTACCCCAGAAAGAGATACGAGCCAAGTCAGACATTAGGTGTGCCATAGCCTCATCCCTTGTTTGCTGAAGTAACTGCTGAGATGGGCGTTGCGGGAACCGAATGAAAAGGTGAAGGGTGGAATCATCAGCATATGAGTGAATATGTACAGCTTAGAAGGTCATTGATGAATAAAAGGAAGAGAGTTGGTGATACGACAGAGCCCTGAGGAACACCACTGTTGATAGATCTAGGAGAAGAACGGTGGCTGTCTACAACAGCGGCTATAGAATGACCAGAAAGGAAGCTAGAGATGAAGGCACAGATAGAAGGATAGAAACCGTAAGAGGGCAGTTTAGAAATGGAAGATTTATGCCAGACTCGATCAAAAGCCTTTGAGATGTCAAGCGAAATGGCAAAGCTTTCGCCAAAGTCCCAAAAGGAGGATGACCAGGAGTCTGAAAGGTAGGTAAGAAGATCACCAGTGGAGCGTCCCTGACGGAACCCATACTAACGATCAGAAAAAAAGTTGTGATAGGAAAAATGCTTTAAAATTCTTCTGTTAAGAACAGACTCAAACACTTTCGAGACACAGGATGTTAAAGCAATTGGACGATAGTTAGAGGGTTGGGAATGGTCAGCTTTCTTCGGGACTGGCTGAATGAGAGCAAACTTCCAGCAAGAAGGAAAGGTACAAGTTGATAGACAAAGGCAAAAGAGTTTACCTAGGCAGGGTGTAAGCACAGAAGCACTGTTCTTGAGAACAACAGGAGGGACCCCATCAGGACCATATGCCTTCTTAGTATTGAGGCCAGTAATGGCTGAAAATACATCAGCTGAAGAAATTTTTAATGTCACCCATGAGGAAGTCAGAGGGGGGAAGTGATGGAGGAACAGCACCGGAATCGTCTAAGGTGGAATTGGAGGAGAAAGTCTGAGCAAAGAGATCGACTTTATCAGTATCAGAGTAGAAAAGAGGAGGGAAGGATGATGAAGTAAAGTTGTTAGGTTTTTGGCAAGGTGCCAGAAGGAGCGTGAAGAATTTGAGTTGGAGAGTTGGGAACATTTAGTGCGGATGAAATTATTTTTGGCAGAACGAAGAACAGACTTAGCACGATTCCGGGCAGAAACATAAGAAAGATGTGATTCAGGGGTAGGTTGGCTCTGGTACCTTTTGTAGGCCCCCTCCTTGTTGTGGACAGCATTAGAACAAGTGTGGTTAAACCAAGGCTTTTTTGCATTAGACAAAGGATATGAGAAAGGAATGTATGCTTGCATGCCCGAGAGAATAACCTACATAATGCGTAAGGCACACGCAGATGGCTCCCGGCCATGGAAGCAATAATCATTCCAGGGAAAATCAAAGAAGTACTGCCTGAGGGCCTCCCAATCCGCAGCTCCAAAGTGCCACAGATGACGTTTCTTCGGAAGATCCCCAGGCTGCACCGGTTATGATCAGAGGAGCCCAATGGAGAGAAAAGATTAACAGTGTAAGCAGAAAGAATAGTTGTAAGGAAAAGGTCAAGTATGTTGGAGCTCTCTCCAAGGCGATCAGGGATAGGGGTAGGGTGCTGTACAAGCTGCTCTAGGTCATTAAGGACAGAAAAGGTATAGGCTTATTCACCAGGTGGATCAGTGAAAGGAAAGGAGAGCCAAAGGTGGTGGTGAACATAGAAACCTCCAAGAATGGAGATTTCAGAGAAAGGAGAAATGGACAGGATGTGTTCCATCGTAGAAGTAAGATAGTCGAAGAATTTTTTATAGTCAGTAGAATTAGGCGATAAGTAAACAGTGCAGATATATTTAGTCAGAGAATGACAGGCGAGCCGAAGCCAGAGAGTAAAGAATTCAGAAGAATCAAGTTCAGGAACACGAGAGCAAGATAGGTTGTTGCGTACATATACACAACAGCCACCTTTGGCTTTGAAATGAGTATAGAGAAAGTAGGAGGATACAGAAAAGGGTTTGCTGTCATTTGCCTCAGACAGCTGAGTCTCCGTTAAGAAGAGAAGGTGAGGTTTAGAGGAGGAGAGGTGGTGCTCCACGGAAAGAAAATTTGTGGAAAGCCCGCGAATGTTGCAGAAATGAAGAAGTGAGTCAGACAGTGGTTCCAGGCATCAGTCATCACCGGGATACTGTCAGTTTGCTCTCGGCCTTCACAGTGAAGTGACGCTCCTCCGTTTCTGCCGCTTTTGCGCCTATTATAAAAGGCCCTGTGGCCTCTACCCCTACTAAACATTGTGTGGGAAGCGGTAAAGGACTGTAGATATATATAAGTGCAATAAAGTACTAGAAATAATAAAGTGTGAGTGTGTATATGAGTAAGATATGACAGAATACCAGCGGAGAATTTGCGTGAGTGGAAGGCTTGTACGCGCTCGTATTTTACATTGCTTTCACAGTTTTTTTTTTTAAGTATGGATTCCAAACTACTTAGAAATCATTGAACAGTGTTTCTAGCGATAATATCTGGCAGTGGTATTCAAAGAAGGGGATGTCGGGAAGTGTAAAGTGGAGACTTAGTTACCCAACTTCAGAAGTCTCCACAAGTCCTACGGTAGTCGACGAGTGCTAAAAAAAACATCCCAGGAGAAAGCTGAAGGTATGTGCCATAAGCATATGTAATTATAATACTCTAGGACTAATAACTGATTTTTGGCAAATATTTTTAAAAAGTCGGTCAGAGCGTGAATATCCCCGCGGGAATGGCCAGGCGAGCCTCCAACAACCCCGTGGTGTAGGGGTTAAAAAATCATCCACCACACTGGCCCCCACAGTTCTGACTCAGCAATAGTGGAAATACAATAATGGATGGATAGACAGATGGATCAATGGATGAACAGGCAAATGGATGGATGATTTCACCACTGAAAACTGCAACTGCTAGCTGCTGTCAGTCATCCAGTTTGCTGGGGTGTGTGGCAAGACATTTCATTATATATTTATTTTAAAAAATATATAATTTTAAACCAAGTTCATATCCTTTACCCAACCTGTTGGTAACATGGCCAAGTTCATCATATATTAGTATAAATTCTACTCTTATGACCTAGGACAGTGATTATTACAAGATGCTAAACCAGGGAACTAATGGGATGAAAAATATCTTCCAGTGAAACCTATGAAATGCCCGGCAATTGCAGAATGTGCACTTCTAGCATCACAGCCGTGTTTCAGTACCACCTACCCCAATGTGACAGTTGTGTCAGTACAACCATGGAGAAACACTGTATCTCTAAGGTATGGTGCTGCAGGTGAAGCAAGGCAGGCATCCACACTTGCTCGAAGCCCCAGCTGACTCCCCACACGGTACACCACCTCTCCTTCCTCCACGTGGAGAAGAAGATTTCCTACACGCCCGTGCCTCTCAAGTGTGACACCTTCATGCTCTAATTTGTTAACAATGTGGAGGAGGACCTCTGGTGAGAGCCTGAAGATGGAGAGGTACTCAGTAAGGTAAGCTTCTTGTCCCATCTTTACATACTGATGGTACAGTGCTGAACCCCAGTCCACAGTAATATGGTATGCTCGACCCACCACCTGTGCTTCTCCCACTCTAAGGAGCTGAGTGGTAATGTATCTGACTCCTGCAGGTGTCAGCTTGAGAAGTCTGAGTGCTGATCCCGGAGAGCTCTTTTTGGCTTGGGCAATCTGCAAAGCCATAAGTTCTGCCTGCTGACTATACTCAACTGCAAGTGCAAATTGTTGGTCCTGCATGTAATATTGGGCTGCATGAGTATAGCTATGCATGGCTTGTGTCAGTAGCTTTATGTCAACATTGTTCAAGAACTGTGGTTCAAACTCCCCCTCACATACTGTGCTAGCAAGAGAAGGTCCTTTGACAACTGAAGACTTTCTGCTTGACTTGTATGGTGCACCATGCTGGGTCAAGTCCTTAACTGACGCTGCTGTACATGCCTGGGAACTGAGATAGGGAGTGGTGGTACAGGAGGCAGCCAGGTCCACTGTGGCCTCCAGAATCTGTTCAACCAGAATCTCAGCTTCACATACCCACATCTCTGCCACCTCTGAATAAAGAAGAAAATGTAGTGCCACAAGCCTGAGTGTGTCAGTGTCTCGGGGATATTTTGAACGCAGATAATGTACGAGGGCGTGATCCAGCCCTCGTGTCCTGCCAGACCACTCTACTGTCCCTGGGCCCAGCAGTGGCTCAAACTGATCATGCTCTCTCAACGTGTCAATAATATAGGACATTTCACTGTACCGTCCAACACCCACTAGTAACCGTACCATAAGAGGCCACTGGGCATGATTGAGAAGAGAGGTGGTTAAAGTAAGAGAAGTCTTTAGTACAGTGCCAATGCCCTCCATATTGGATGCAGCAGTGAAGCAATCATGAGCACGCACAAGCAACTCCACACTCATCCTGTGCACTCTTTCTGCCTGGTCTGGGTAGGATGAGCCAAGGCGCTGGCCAAACTCCAACAGCTGGTGTCCAAGGGAGGAAGGATCCTGGCAAAGACCCACCAGGTCCATCCAACTGCCTTCCAGTTCCTCCCAGCCAAGCAATCTCTCTCGCTGCTGGTTTCTCTCACTCTCTGGTCCTGCTGTGATGGTGGCAACTACTTCCTCAAATAAGAAATTCTGAAGGGCAGCCTGGGGGAGAGGGAGGGCCTGTATCAAGTCTCTTGCCAGCTGTATCACGCCACCTCGCCTTAGTCTCAGTAGCAATGACACTAATGTGATGGGGTTGGGGTGATTTATGAGGTACAGATAGGAGAAGTCCAGTGCTGCTGCCACCTTGTACAACATCATTACCCGTTCAGCAAGTCTCCTCCCAGCAGTCAAACCTGAAGCAGCTCTGACTAAGGTAGTCATCTGTGTTCCTAAATAATCTTCATATGATAGCAGACTGAAGCCACTTATGCTACTATTTACAGTGCAACGACTTATGGTTCGCTCCCGCTGTAATGGACAATTGCTGGGTGAAGGTGGACTTGCCTCAAACAAACTCTCTTTTTCATTACATTTATTCATCCTGCTTCCATCCACTAAACCAAGCAGAAGAAGAAGTGACTGGATATTCTTGTTAGTCGCTCTGAATAATTTCAGAATCCGACAAGCTGTAACAAGAAGGCCCTTGTCTGCACAAAGATTTACTATATTCTGTAAGGCACTGTGCTTCAGTAGCTTGTGTTGATGTTCTGACTTACAATTTTCCTCAGTCTCAAGTTTTTCCTCATCTGCCTTTTCTAACTCTTCTGTCTTTGGTTTGCCAGTTGGAGAATGATGTAATGGCATATTGTTTTTACATGGTATGCTAGAGATGATTTGAACAGAATCTACTTCATTACTTTTTGTATTTCCAGACTCTATTCTCTCTGTAATATCTATAAAATGTGAATTTTGCCTTTCTTCACATTCTGTATTGAGTGATGATTCTTCTAAAGCAGCAAGTTTAACAACCTTCCTCAAGTCAAGAGAACTGGTTTCATCTTCCCAAGGCCAGCTGCCAAGAATATCTGGGGGTTCAATCCTCAACTGAGGATAGTCTACCTCTCTGCTGCAATATGCTTGGATGTTAGCTTGCCACATCACATATTCAATCTTTGCTTGTACTTGTTCTGACTCTGATAACTTTTGAAATTCAGTGGGATAGATAAGGATACTTCTAAGACTTGCATGGCTGTGGAGGTGTAATAGATCTGTACTTCTGTATGCTGACATAAAGGCATACTGCAAGCATAAGTACTTTCCTGTGAACAATGATAACTCCTCACAAAAATTCACATATAGTTCTACTGCCTGTTCTGAGGGAATACCCTTCTCTTCCAGCTCCTTATGGCATCGACTAAGGAAATCATCAAGCAGCTGATAACTGTTGGTAAACAAGTCTTTTCCCTCTTCAAATTTAACCCTGAGCTGACCACAAACAATGCTATACATTGGTATATCTATTAGCTGACACACCTGTAATGCCTCAGAGAAAAAATTTCTGCTACTAAGGCACCTTACTATCTTGTCTACAGTTCTCTTTAGCTCTCCAGATTCAAAGCTCCACAGAAGTTCTAAGAAAGTTACATTGTGCTTTGCTGCTCCGACAACTTTGCAGATCTTACAAACCAAACTCCAATTGACAGAATGACTACAAAAAGGAGGCAACTGGCTGACAGAGGTAACAGCCAAGAGGAACTGGTATTGCTGGTAACCATTAGTGACGTAGTTGTCAAGTGAAGTTGCAATTATATCAAGGGCCAATGTCGTCAGCCAGTCTTCATCTGTATTTACTGCTTCTTCCTCACTGCTCATGAATGAGACAGATTCAGTGAGTAGATGAGACACTTTCTCCAAATTACAGACTCTCTTGATCTCCTGAATGGCAAGGATAATGTACAGAATTGTTGAGTTCACACCAAATATCCTTAGACCTTCAGCCACAACATCTAATGATCCTTCTGACACATGGGATACGATAAACCACTTCACTTCTTTAGGACCACATTGCAAGACAAAAATATCACATGACCGACAACAATTTCTTCTTGGAGGGGCAGACTCCTCACTATCTGACTTTACATTAATGGCTGCTGGGTAACTGCTACAGGCAGACAGCTGGTTGTGCAAGGATAACTTATTCTTTTGTGACAACTGAGTGTAAAGCCACCCTCCAAGACACAGAATGGGGTTGTGTCCATCATAGCATGCTGAAAACACTGCCAGCACTGGAGTACTCAGTGTAACTGCTGCTACAATCAATTCATTTGCAGGATTCTCTAGCTGATGACATGCAAGAAGAACAGAGTACAGATTTTTGGGTTCATATGTCAACCAACCATCAACTCCAAAATCCAGGACTGTTTCTGATGTGGTGAAAGACAGCACATCGTCAACAGCTGACAATTCAAAATCACTGGGGCTTGCACTTCTTGGCTTGTCATCATCACTACTATGAACTGGTGACTGGGAGCCTTCTCTACTGTGGATTCCAATCTTAGCATACAAAGTGGATCTTTTGTTATGAGCTAAAGCTTTGTTTCTTTCCCGGGACACATGTGTTTTACGATAGTAACTGATGTGTGTCAGGGCTTGTGTCATGTGGTCTCTCAGGGCTCTGCTTCTAAAAAATTCAGCTACCTTCTGCACTTCCAGTTTTGGATAGTCGAATACTTGAACTGCAACAAGGAAAAGCAACCACTGGTCTGATTCTGCTAACTTAGATAACAGTTTCACAGGCCATGGAAGGTTGTATATATGAGAGAGATCTACACACAGCCTCATCCCATCAAACAAAGTATGTACACACTTCTGTGACATAGTTCCATGAAAAAGAGTACCCATCATATCAACTATATTATTCAGAGGAAGAGCCATATTAGGAAGTTCATCATGCCTTCCCTTCATATGTGATACCTTATCCACAACTGAGAGAATAACACAGTTCTCAAGCATTTCCAACAGAGATGCTGCTGCCTCAGTCCTTGTCTCTACAACACACAGCTGCTGAAGTACACGGTTCATTTCTGTTTTAATGAGTGTTTCATGTCCTTTGCGCTTTTGCTGCGACAGCTTACTACACCATACTGTCTTCACATTGTAGATTATGTAAGAACATGACAGAACAGTCCTGAGGTGATCTGCATCCATCCCAGCCATTAACAGTGTTGCTAGGCAAGCAGAGCTCACAGTGCGATCTGGCCAGCTGCTCAGAGCCATTCCATAAACATTCTGCTGGAATTCCCTCATTTTCTTGGTACTGATTGAGTGTACTTCCATAAGTAATGTGGCTGCAGCATACGTAGGTCGCCCCTCACGCAGGTAGTACTGATTGTCAAGGCAGTGCACAACACCATGCAGTGCTACCAGCTCATCACAGCTCCAGGTTGGAATCTCAGCTTTCTTATCAAATCCATGTCTGTTGCTAGGCTGAAACATGAAGAGTCTGGAGAGATCAAAGGGGACAGAGCCCAACAAAAGATCATAGAGGGTGACATCCAGGCCAGGCTGCACCATAGCACCACACAACAATTGTAAATGTGGCAGCTGCTCTGTCACACCCTCCACCACCTGTCTTGGGCTGATGTGATGCCTGGTGAGTACAGCACATACAGTTTTTAGCTCACTATTGTTCACATTTTCAGTACTGCACTCAAGCCTTGCAAAATCCATTAGCTTGATTCCTGGAGCAAACAAGACTGTCAAGAAAACGGGGAACAATAATTCTTTTGGGTTCTGGCAGGTTTCACTGAGAACCAGTAAATTTTCAACACTTGTTTTATGCAAAATCAGTCTGTCTTTAGACTTCTGGAGACTTATGAATGGAATAATCATCTTAATCCAGTACGGTAAAGTGATTCTTTCAAGAACACTGCCTTCTAAGGAATCCAAGGAGTACTTTCTAATGTAATCATAGGCTGGTATGATAAGCTCCTGTTTGGTAAAGAATTTGAGGAGAAGCTCATGGATATCAGCTGATGACATCTGGCAATGATGGTCTCCAGCAAATTGAGGAAAAAGCTCTACTGCCTCAGATACATACAACCGCCGCACTAAAAGATCTGCTGTAGTTCTTTCTTTAGTTGTGAAAACACCACACCTACTCAGAATATTCAGTACCAGTTCAGCAAACTGGATGCTGGCAATAACTATATGATCAATCATATCCTGTGTGATAGGCTGAAACAGGTCTTTATGCCATACACAATCTCTACTGTCAAAGAGTTCAAAGCTCCGTACACTCAAATTATCTACCTCACTGGCTGTTACAGATGAGGAATCCAGGGAATCATGGGATTTCACAGATGAATCGACATCACTTGGATAAAGAGGGTCATTTAATAAACTAAATGCTCCAAATCTGGCACCTGATGCAGAACTTCTCTTTTTTATGCTTGTATCAAATGCTTTTTCACTGTTTCTTCCTTCCAAACCTCTTGATGACTTTGAACTGGAATCTTGCCATGTAATTTCTTCCTTCTGAAAATGTTCTTCACTAATATCATCTTCCTGATGGCAAAATTCCTTTAAAATCCACCTCTTCAAGTTTCTGAGATCATTTTGGTGGAGGAGGTACTGCCAGATCACATCCCCATCAATGTTCAACAGAATATCAGCATCTGTAGACATAAACAAAGTAATTAATACAAAACTGGAGACCAGAGTGCAGTATATTTTCATCTTTCTCACATACATACGTGGGGTGGGAGGGATACAGCAACATAAAATACAAAAGTATGAGAGCTACAAAAAAATGCCTAGCTGTTGTTGTTGTTGTTCAACCCCCGGCCACCTGACTGAGCAGACCTGTCATCATCTTCATCATCATCATCATCATCATCATCTGGACCCCCTTTCCCACCCTAGGGCAGGGTGAGGAGTAGCAACATCAAGACAGGCCAAATTTGCCCAATCCAATGGGCTACACTTCCACTCACTCATCATTCAAGCCCCTAGAATCCTGGCTCTATTAGATATGCCAAAAACATTCACCACGTTTTGCAGCTTCACATAAATGTATCCGATAGAGTCAATCCGGACCTGTCAACTGTAAGCAAAACAACTGCCCCTATGGGGCCTTTGATTGACGCTGTTACAGCGAGTGAGGCAATAGGCAGGATGTGGGTGGGGAAGGCGGCAGGTGTGTCTGAGTTGACTGCCGAAATGTTGAAGGCCTCAGGAGATACTGGGGTGAGGTTAGTCACTGA
>JAGKTI010011301.1:0-15642 GCA_018397915.1 Birgus latro
ATATAAAGTTCAATGCTGAAGAAGTAGAAAAAGGGTGGGAGAAATGGGATGGACATTGATAGGGAGGGGGAGGTCGAGTACAGCTAGTAATAATGGGTGTTGTGAGGTACGGGATTGGTTGTGGGAACTGATTTGTCTTAGCCGTGTGTGCTAGGGGATGGGCTTAAGAAAAGGGAGGGGGGTGAATGGAGAGAAATAAGTAGGGATGGTGGGTAATGCAGGGATATGACACCCGGTGAAGATGAGCAGTGTAAGTTGGCTGATTTGGGTGTGGAGATGGTTTATTTTGATTTTTTTTTCTTTCTGAGAAGAAAGTAAGCACAAGCACTTGCAACTCTCAATACTTGTTTCCTCACCCTGCAGGTGAAACGTATTGTTCCTGCTAGACATACAGTATGTGAACATGCATTGCATCATATTGTGCATTTCCTGTTCGTGAAATTTTGATTTTTCGATGTACTTTTAACAGACTTGAAAATTATTGTATCACTTTTGTAAATATTTGTATCATATTTGTTGTTCATGAATCGTGCATCATTCTGTACATTAATACAGTGTCTGTAAGTTGGGAAAAACATAAAGCTGTGTCTATAAGCTAATTGCATATCCCTTGTCTGCAGATATCCAGTCATGGTGGGAGCTGCCGAGTATAGCCCATTTTTGCTCACTCTTCAGGGCTGCCTTCGATCTTCTTGACTTTGATATTGAGGTGGGTAACCCCTGCACTACATTTATCAGATAAACTACAGGTAATCACTGTAGATTATGCAGTTTTGATTACAGTTAATATTATTGTTCAGCCTGCCGCATCATGTTAACGTATGGATACGTTACAACTTTTTTTCACGCTGACACCCATCAACGTATCAGTACGCTATGCAATTGTGAGGTCCGTCATTTGCACATTTTTCAAGTTTCGTAGGTGTTTTTTGGTAGGCATATGTGGGAGACCTTCCTATACCCGCCGCCAGGCGGCGACACTGCCTTACTCCACGTGACACCCCCCCCCCCACGCCATTTTCTCAGCAACTCGCCTGTTAGCAGTGACCTGGTCAGTAAAGACATGTCACACCACGGTCTCTCCGACAATCAAACTCAAGGTAAAAGTGATTTCTGATGTGGAGGACAAAGATTACGTGGCACCAGAGGAAGAAATGAGCAGAAGTGACGAGGAGGTAATGTCGCCAAGGAAGGTGTTGTATGTAGTAGCAATAGTTGTTCCCTAGGCAGTCTGGCCGAACAGCCTCAAGACCCTAAGGAAGGCCACGGCCGAGACCGGGCTTTCCCACAGAGCTCTCAAGGAGTGTATGTTGTGTTGTTGGCATAGGTGATTATGTGCAATGCAGTCTTCCATAATTTGCTTAATAGTATGGGGTGCTGTGTTACTTCCTGGACAGGCGTCAGTGATGGAGTCATCCAGCCTCTTCTGATAATCAACTCAAGAGGGCTGGATGATGCCCACATCTCAGCCTGGCCAGGTGGACCCTGTCCTCACGAGGGAGATAGGATTCAGAAGGATGGATATCAGGAGGCCGTGCATGCAGCTGTGTGTTGTCTTTAAGTGATTGAATGGAGCGGTGAGTGATTTGAGTAAGGATATGCTTCTGGAAGCTGGTCTGAGGTGGGCGAGGGGGTAGAGATGACAGTATTTGTGCACATCGTGTGCTGGGTCTTGTTTTGATGTTCCTTGGTGTGTGTAGATGTGCCGCCATGTAGTGTAGTGGATGTTGTGGGTTTGTGGAGGCTGCAGCGAGAATTTGGGTGTCTCTCATGTCTAGATGATCCTTGACTTTGAGGGTGTAGTAGCTGTTCAGCCTGTGATTATTTTTAGGGCCTTGTTCTGTATGGTCTGAAGAGTGTTATAGTGTGTTTTAATGAGGTTAGGAGCCCAAGCAGTGCTTGGATAATTCATCACTGAACGTATATATTGTTTGTATATTGTGGTGGTGGTTTCTTTGTTGTGTCCAAATGTTGTATGGGCAAGTGACCTCAAGGCATTGAGTCTCGATGTTAATTTATTTTTGAGGTTTGTGATGTGTTGTTTAAATGACATTGATGTATGTTACACCAAGGATTTTGTGTGTGTGTGTGTGTATGTGTGTGTGTGTGGTAGGGTGTTGTATATGGTGTGGTGTGGAATGTGACTGTGTTCTGCTGTCCAGTTTGTGAGAAGGGTCACTGTAGATTTGGCTGGGGCTGTTTTGAGCCCCTTTGTGGTGAACCATTCGTGTAGTTGAGGTAAGGTTGGAGGATGTGTGTGGCTGTGTTTGCATTTTGGTGTGTACATGTAAGTGTTATGTTGTCTGCATAGGAAGCTATGTGTATCTGTGGTGTGTGGGGTGTGGGTATGTCATGCATACAGTATATAGGTTAAAGAGTGTAGGGGACAAAACAGATCTTTGGGGGACACCATTTGTGAGTTTCTGTTGTTTGAAGACTGACCGGCAAATGTTACATGTGCACATCTGCCTGCTAAGTAGTTTGCCAGCCATCTTTTTGTGTGCACGATTGTGTTGAATATTTTGTTTGTTAGGTTGTGGTGGGGGATGGCATCAAAAGCTTTACTAATGTCTAGTGTGACAAGGAGTGTTCTGTGTGGTGGCCTAGCTCAATTCATGGCATCAAAAATTCTCTGTGTAAAGTCTGTAAGAAGAGTGTTTGTGGAGTGTAGTGGCCTAAAACCATGCTGTGATGGGGCTAGGGGTGTGTGAGGTGTAACTAGTTGTACTACCAGTCATTCAGTGACTTTGGAGGGGGTGAAGAGGAGTGTGATGGGACGGTGTGAGGAAGGTAACGTTTGGTCTTTGGTTTGGGGATATTGATGATAATGCCATGCTTCCAGATGTTGGGTATTATGTTTATGTTGTGTTAGTAGCTGAAGTTTGATGCGTTGGTGAGTGCTTGTATGCCTTGTGGTCCAAGGTGTTTAAGGTGTATGTTGCTTATGTTGTCTGGTCCACAGGCAGATGAGTGCTTAAGGTTGCTAATGATGTGCTTTGTCTGGTTCTAAGTGAAAGGTTCGAAGTCTGGGTCTGTGGGTAACTCTCTCCTATGTCGGATGATACGTCGGTCGTCGCGATGGTGGTTTAGATGGCTAACATGTGAAAAGTGATTGATGAGGGTGTTTGCTTGTTTGTTTGAAGGTATGGTGTCTTGTTGTTATGGCAGTGTGTGATTGTGTAGTGTTGCAGTTGGAGAGTGTGATGCTGTTTAGTGTTTTGTAGATTTTGCCGGTGTTTGTTTTGTGATCAAGTGTTTGGAGATAATTATTCCAGTTTAGTGTTTGCTGTTCTGATATTTGATTGTTTATTTGAGTGTTGAGTTCTTGTATTTGTTGTACTATGTCATGTGTATGGGGTGTTGGGGAGTGTTGTAGTGTGTCCCGTTGACTGATGACACCTTGAATTTCTGGTGTGAAGTTGGGGTGTCTTTTTCTGTTGCCTCTGGGGATGTGTCTTTTGTCGCGTTTTGTATTGTTGTATTGAAAGTGTGCACAGCAGTGTTGATGTTTGTGATGGATGTACTGGTTAATGTTTCAAAGTGTTGTTCTGTTTCAGCTGTGCAGGCCTCCAATTTGGCTCTCTTAGTGTATGTGTGTCTGTGGCCAGCTGGGGTGATTCTGGTTTTGGTAGTGATGATGATCGGGAGGTGGTCAGGGCCAAGGGTTCTGATCACTCTCCTTGGTGTTGTGGGTGAGGTTTGGGGAGCAGAAGGTGATGTCTAGGGATGATGGGAGGAAGAGGGCCTGGTGTGGGATATGGGTATGTTGATGGGGATTATTAAGTATGAAAAGATGATCTGTTTGGGTTTGTAGTACTAGCCCTCTGTTTGTGTCAGGGTTGTTGACATGCCAGGCCGACGCCTTGGCACTGAAATCACTACCCAGGATGATGTTGGGTGTGTTAGTGATGTGGTGTATTTGTGGAGAGTAACTGTGGTTGGGGGACAACTGGGGGGGAAATGTATGTGTTGGCGATTGTTGTGTGTGATTAGTTACCAGTGTGTATTTTAATTGATTGTGTTTCTGTTGTAGTGTCATGTGGGGGGAGAAGTGACTTTGTGTATGCACTGGTATCTGAAAAGTTGATGGATTTGTGTACCAGGGTGGTGAGTCCACAACCACCACCGTCGGCCCGGTCTTGTCAAATGGTGGGTGTGGTATGTTGATGTGTTTGGTGAGTGAAACAATGCTTATATCACCTATATTATTGTGTGAAAACCAATATATTTTTGTACTACACATAAATTCCTACCAAATGAATAAATATCCACCTAGTCTGAGTGGTTTGCAATAGTTACTGCTACCATAGAAATCGCGACAGCCACAGCGCAGCTCCAAAGAACACGGTACCAGGTGTTTAAAGGGTCACCTGTATAGCCCACTTCTAAGCTCAGCTGAGCACTGTTTCTTTGAATTTTCGATGTTTCTCATAAAATGCGGAGGGTTTAGGGGGGGGGGAATAAGGAAAGTGGCGGGAGTTGGGGGGGGGGTTATTGTTGAAAAATCTGCCGGGATGCAGCGGGTTAAAGTGACACTAATTGACCCCAGGGATAAAGTGGAATAGGGAGGCTGCCAGAGATTGAGCAGCATGTAAAGCTGCCATTAGTTGACCATGCCCGATACATGCAAGCATATTGGAGCCTAAAATGATACAGTACGAAAAGAGATCATTATTTATTAATTATACAGTACGAAAAGAGGTATTATTAGGTACTGTTGTTAAACCTGCAAGTCTTAGAGACAACTCATATACAGTATATTACCTTGCTAACAGGGAACCCCCGAGTCCGAGGGTTAATCCCTTGAATTAGGTGACGTATTCTGTAGTTTACTCTTGTAATCTCCAGATGATGTTTTTAGCCTCAGGATAGTCTTTTTGAAGAAGGGGTTAGTACCTTCCTTAACTGCCTTCTTGTTAGGGGATTTGTCTCAGTTAAATAACATTGATGGTTGTATGATTTAAATGAAAAATACATCATTGGAGTTGTTGTTCAACCTTGGTCTGTGTGATTGAACAGACATGTGAACCACAGTTTAGCAGCTGCCCCTATAAGGTTGTCCCATAGGTTCCCAACACCTTTGACCTTGTGTCTGTCTTTCTTCATACTGATACATTTTATCATCAGTAATAAGAGTTCAAGAAGTTCAGGGAGCTGTTGCCTCTCCTGGCATTGAGAGGGCTCTCCCTCCGTGTTAAGGGATCATTGTATGCGGCATGTGTTAGGAGTGTAATGCTGTATGGTAGTGAGACCTGGGCAGTAAGGGAAGAGGATACTGTAGGCTTAAATGTACAGAAATGACAATGATTAGGTGGATGTGCAGTGCATCCTTGAATGAGAGGCCTGGGTGGGCTAGGTTTGCGATGAAAGAGTCGAGAGGAAGGATGGGACTGGAATGTATTGGTGTTTTAATGAGAAGGGGTAGACTGAGATGCTTTGGTCATGTGGGGAGGATGGGGGATGACATTTGGGTGCAGAAAGTGGGAAATGGAATGTTGGGGGTGGGGTTGCGAGAGACGAACGAAAAAAGACCTGGGGTGAGGTCATAGAGAGTGACCTCAGGGATAAAGGACTGAATAGGGAGGCATGGAGAGCTGCCTTTAGGTGACCAAGGCTGATGCATGGAAGCATGTGAGAACTTTTATAAATGTAGCTAATAGGTGAGCATTTACTTCTCGCATTTAGTGGTACAGTACCTGAGATACGTTTGACAACCACAGCTGTAATGTAAAGCATATTGATATGTTTGGCTAATAAGTTGTTATACCACACTCATAACCAATCAGCTTTTTATAAAATACTGTAATGTAATAACAGCCTTCAACATTACATTGATAAGAAGTGGACTGTCAGTAATTGCAGTTGTTTGTTGTTCATAGGATCACTGAGATAAGTAGTAAGTTGCAACAGTTGGTAGTAGGCAAAAGTGATAGTGACAAACTGTGAGTAATTAGTGTATTGGAGTTGCAGGAACTTGAGGAGGCGCTACTTACCGATGGACTGGATGACGCCGGGAGCCCCTTGCTGGTTGAGCTGACAGTGCGACTGGTGCAGGGTTGCCTCCCGGGCAAGACAGTCAACGCTACTAACTACCAGAGCTACCTCAGGAAGCTCTTCAAGCACAAGTGTCAGGTATGACTCAAGTGACATGCTGTGTGTCACAGCCTGTCACAGAGTTTGTTTTCAGTGCTTCTGATGGGAGCACAGCCAATGGATCATAACACTTGCCAAGTTTCTGTCTTTACTGTATGATACACATACTGTAAAGAATGTTTTGCCACAGTAAGTACAGTAAGAAGGCTGACACAGATACTAATTACTAGCTACTGAGATGTTATGGTCATGTGGAGAGAATGGATAACAATATAGTGGTGAAAAAGGTATATCTGAGTGAAATTGAAGGAGAGAGGAGTCGAGGTAGGCTAAGGAGAAGGTGGAAGGATATGGTGGATGAGTGTGTGAGGAAGAGAGGTATGGAAATTGGTGAGGCTAGGGGACTGGCAAAAGATCATGCTGGCTGGATGAATGTTGTGAGAAGAAGTGCTTGAACAGGGATTTGGCTCCCCTTTTAACATGACAGCGTTCGGATTGACCCTATCAGATATGTTTATGTGATGCAGCAGAATGTGGTGAAAGTTTTTGGTGTATCTGATAGAGCCAGGATTCCGGGAGCTTGAATGGTGAGTGGATGGAAGTGTGGCCCATTGGACTGGGCAATGGGCAAACTTGGGCTGTCTGGATGATGCTACTCCTCACCCTACCCTAGGGTGTGAAAGGAGTTCCAGACGATGATGATGATTTTTGTTTTGTTTTTCAGTTTCTGCTTGTTACTGTCAGATGATTTCCTTCCACTTTGGAATGTCTGTAATGGCAAAGTGGTAATAAAGACTATATCATATATCTCTGCTTCAAATTGGTCTGTAGTAGCAAATGGTTATATAATGGCTATATCATATCCCTCTGCTTCAAATTCTCTCTTAAGCAGAATGACAACCTCTGAAATACTTTAAGAATCAAAAGAGAATCACATCATCAGATTAAAGGTGTTAATAGCCTTGAGTTTATGCCCAAAACTGAAAACATCTCTTCCAGTCATAACTTGCACTTTATGTTATATGCTAGCATTATTACAGCTAATTTGTGATTTTTCAAAATTTGTGAGAGACTTAGTTACTTCATAAAGCACTGGTGTATTATTGTTTAATGCCACTGTATATCCAGTTTCGTTTTACTCTTGATGTTTATTACTCCCCATCAATAATACAGTCTACAATATTAAGGTACATTTATATAATAAACACAATCTTTGCAAGCAAAGGGATTGCAGACTTGCTTGCAAGATGATTGTATGTATATGAAGCAGGTCATGTTGTGTAATTTTACTCCCAGTAATGCTTGGTGGTGATGTCTTGAGGGGGAAGGGAGAGGGGTACTGGCACTTTTTACCAAGGGGCCTTAGCATTCAGCTGGGCTGGTTGTCCTCAGTTCCCCCAACAGTGCTTGAGACAGGACATGCAGTTTAAAGGTTGCTGCTCCCATCTGTTAGTAAAATACAAAGGTCTGAACCTGGATGTAGTTCCATGGGAGGAAGCACAACAGCAAGTGGAAAATGCAGTGTCAGCTGCAGTGCCAAGTTGAACTCAGCAGGGCCCTGCTGGCATGGTGGAGTGCCCCAAGGCCACTGGTGGTGCCCCTGACCCAAGCCAGGGGAATGGTAGGGGTACCAGTCCCTAGTTGTTCACATGGCTCCAAGTGATGTGAGATCTTATCGCTCTGCCCAGCTGGCCAGACAAATTGATCTGGTTCCAACAGATTAAAATTTAATGTAAATCGGGGGTCAGTACAAATCCAACACAGAACATTGCATCCTGCAATGTTGATACAGTGAAAGGGAGAACAGAAGTTGTTGAGGCATTGAAGAGGAGGTGAGTGGATGTTTGTTGTTTGCATGAACTTAGATGGAAGGGTGGGAGTCAAAGGATGACTGTTCATTCGTTCATCGTTCATTTTTGAAGGCTCCAACATGCTTGCATGTGTCGGCCTTGGTCACCTAATGGCGGCTCTCCATGCTGCTCGATCTCTGGCAGCCTCCCTATTCAGTCCCTTAACCCTTAAGTCACATTTAATGACCTCATCCCATGTCTTTCTCGGTCTACCCCTCCCAACCCCTCCCCCAATATTAACACCTCTCACCCTCTGTACCCAATTATCCTCCCCCATCCTCTCCACATGTCCAAACCACCTCAGCCTACCTCTCCTCATCACAACACCAATACACTCCAGTCCCATCCTACCTCTCAACTCTTCTATCGTAAGCCCAGCCCCCCCAGGCCTTGCACGCAGGGACGCACTGCACATCCACCTAATCATTGTCATTTCTGTACGTTTGAGCCTGCGAATATCTTCTTCCTTTACTGCCCAGGTCTCACTACCATACAGCATCACACTCCTAACACATGCTGCATACAAAGACCCCTCTCCTCATCACAACACCAATACACTCCAGTCCCATCCTACCTCTCAACTCTTCTATCGTAAGCCCAGCCCCCCCAGGCCTTGCACGCAGGGATGCACTGCACATCCACCTAATCATTGTCATTTCTGTACGTTTAAACCTGCGAATATCTTCTTCCTTTACTGCCCAGGTCTCACTACCATACAGCATCACACTCCTAACACATGCTGCATACAAAGACCCCTTAGCACGTAAGGAGAGTCCTCTCAATGTCAGGAGAGGCAACAGCTCCCTGAACTTCTTCCAACCACTTCTCACTCTAGCAACCGAGCTAACTCCAGCCCCACCTCCGGCACATAACATGTCTCCCAAATAACAAAACTCCTCCACACACTCAAGAGACTCACCTGCAAGTTCAACCCTCTCACGCCTAACAATCTCCACCTGCTCTCCCCGACACACAGCACACATGAAATCAGCATTATCTCGCAGTCTACCTAATACCACTACATCTCTTGTGCACCCACTTATCACAAACACTGCACAAGATGGAATTACTTCCCACACCCTTGTGGCAAACTGCACATGGCCACTCTCCCTCTCCTCTGATTGTACTGCCACCAACCCTAGATATCATCACTTTTGTTTTATCTGCATTTACCCTTAAGCCCTTGTGCCCCATACCATCTCTCCACTTCTTAAATCTTTCCTCAGCCTCCCCTTCATTCTCAGCAATCAACACCAAATCATCAGCATACAACATCTCCCATGGGAGTCCCTCTCTGAAGTCACGTGAGAGGGCTTCAAGCACCATGATAAACAACAAGGGACTCAAAACTGACCCCTGATGCACACCAACATTCACGGGAAACTCATCACTCAAAGCTCCATTCACCCTTACCTGAGTGTGAGCACCCACGTACATGGCCATAACCACCCTAACCAGCCACTCTTCCAACCCTAGCTTTCTCATTGCCCACTTCACCACCTCTCTAGGGACTCTGTCAAAGGCCTTTTCCAAATCAACAAAAACAAAATACAATTCCCTTTTCTTGCCAATATATTTTTCCTGAAGCTGTCGAACAATGAATATGGCATCAGTGGTCCCCCTGCCTGGCATAAACCCAAACTGCATCTCATTGATATTCACTCTTTCTCTAATCATACCTTCTAGAACTCTCTCCATTACTTTCATTATCTGATCTAAGAGCTTTATACCTCTGTAATTTCCCCTTTCCAGGGCATCACCCTTCCCTTTGTACACATTTACAATTACACTCTTCAGCCAATCATCTGGGACAACACACTCATATATAATCATATTTATCAGGTCAGTGACTAACCTCACCCCAATATCTCCTGAGGCCTTCAACATTTCGGCAGTCAACCCAGACACACCTGCCGCCTTCCCCACCCGCATCCTGCCTATTGCCTCACTCACAGTAGCAGCGTCAATCAAAGGCCAAGGCCCAAACACTGGATCACCTGGCTCCAAACCTTCCCTATCCCAATCAAACTCCTCATTCAACAACCGGCTATAATGCTCTCTCCATGCATCTTTAATATCCTCACTGTTTACCACTACCCTTCCTTCATCATTCTTCATACACTGCTCGCCTACAATGTCCCGATTATCTCTCTTCACCTGATTTGCCACCCTAAAAACCATATTTTTCCTTCCTTCATGATTTAGATTATCAAGTAAAAGTCTGTGACTCAGACTTCGCCCTGTATACCTCTCTTCTAGCCCTGCGCTTGGCAGCCAAGTACTCCTCCCTGTTACCACCCTTCTTGCATTCCCAGAAAAGCCTTTTCTTCTCCTTAACTGCGGCTTCTACACCCTCATCCCACCACCAAGTTACTTTATGTCTTGGTGAGCCTCTTGTCTAACCGCATACTGCATCGGTAACTCTCAAGAGGTTGTTCTTAAGGGCTCCATACTGTTCATTAACGTCTCTATCTTCGGCTTCCTGTTCAGCCACCACTCTCCTCATCTCACTATAAAAGGCATCCCTTACTGATTGGTTTCTCAGCTTCCATATTTTCCTCCTAGGTACATATGTCCTCCTTCTCATCCTTTGTTCCTTAAGCACCATGTCACAAATCAACAGTTTGTGCTGCTGCACACACTCCTCGCTTCCTATAACTTTAACATCCCTCACTAATCTCCTATCAACCCTCCTGACCAGAAAATAATCTATCTGGCTACCATTTCCCCCGGACTCGTACGTAATCAATCTACTCACTCTTTTTCTAAAATGTGTGTTGCACACAATCATGTCGATAGCCTCCCCAAACTCGAGTATTCTTTCCCCTTCCGCATTCCTCACACCATATGCACATCCTCCATGGACTCCTTCATACCCTTGAGCTGCTTCACCAACATGACCATTTAAATTCCCTCCCAGAACCACTACCTCATCATCACCCATACCACTTACTACACGTATTAAATCTTCCCAAAATCTATCCTTCTCTGCGTCATCCAATCCTACCTGCGGAGCATATGCTGATATAACTGAAACCATCACCCGTCCGATCAAAATTTTCACTACTATTATCCTATCACTTACTCTCATGACATTCATAACATACTCCACCCATTTCTCCGCAACCAACACACCCACACCCCCATATCCGTCAGTTCCCCCCTGCCAAAACAACTTATAGTAGCAATCCTTCCCAGCAATCTTTCTGGCTGATCCACCCCTGTACTGGACTTCCTGCAGACAAGCCACATCCACCCACCTCCTACTGAATGCCTCAACAATTTCCCCTGCTCTTCCTCTCAAGCTTCCCACATTCCACGAACCCACCCTAAACCCCCTGGGTGATTTGCTGTCCTCAGGCTTGCTTTGGTGCTTGTTTTTGTAATTCATAGTCAGTAAGATAAAGGGGGGGGTAAACATTCCAAAGGCCCGACCCACTGCACAGACCCAGGTCCAGGCAATGGATCTGGGACCCCTAGCCCACCAGCTTACTAGTGGCTGTGGTAGTGGCCTCGGGGCACCCTGCCAGGACACCTGCAGGGACACCCTCCAAGCGCGGCTTGGCACTGCAACTGCCCCGCCATTATACACCCACTGATAGGGCAGCCTCCTGGGGCGCTACTCCCAGGTTCGGGCCCCTCTCTGTTGAGCGGAAGCAGCAGCCTGGGAACCGCAATGCCCTGTACCCTCTAGCACAGGTTCGAGCCCCATCTCGCCCCGGACCCATGATCTATGCCGGCGGAACCCCAGTCAAGCCTCCCCCCAAAGTCCGCCACTAGGTAGCGGGGGCAAAGTTTTCTGGCCGCATGCCCTTGCTGGTGTCAACCCCTGTAACGTAGTGGGGTACGTTGTGTGATATGTAAAGCGCATGTGGTGTAGTGCATAGGATAGTTAGAGGAAATGTTTGGGAGAGTATGCTGGTCTACTCTCCATGTTACTGTCACACTGAAAAGGTCAGCAAAGGAGGATGATTAGGTAGCTAGTGAAAGGAGCTCCAGCTTTCCCTATCACCAGCATTCCATTCCCCTCGGGAGTACTACCCTGTTCGGCCCGTGCTACAGCCTCCTCCTACAAGTTAGTTGTTTTTACGGGGTGGGGCACTAACCCACCACGAACCCTTTTAGTCGCCTCTTACAACAAGCAGGGATACTGGGGGAGAATTCTTGAAAAACCCCCTACCCCCATGTGGGAAAAGAAAAAGCCACTAGTTTTCGTGGTGTGAAGATGACATTGTTATTGGCAGCATGGGTTTGTTAATGGTCAAAAAGTGGGTGGATGGTGTTCTGGATGATGTTTTTGAAGGTTGTAATGAGAAAGAGCATAGTGGCTGTAATCTTTACAAATGTTTGTGGATCAAATGAGGAGATATTAGGCAAGTTCTAGGATGAGCTTGTGGAAATTGTGGGTGGAGTGAATAAAAAGTATATAATTGTATGTGGTGATAACCTGAATAGACATGTCAGAAGGCAAGACTTGGGGTTCCTTGGAATCCATGAGTAGTTATGGCATGAGAAATAATGAAGGATAAAGGGTATTAGAATTTGGGGGTACCACAAATATATTGGTGTATGTGTCTAAAAAGGGGAGCATTTAAACCAGGAGGGAACAAGAAAAGATATATTATGCTCATGTTAGGAGAAGGGATAGGGATGTGAAAGTTATACAGGTACTTGGTGAGGAGTGTGTGTTATAGCAGAAACTGTTATGTCTGTGACTTCAAAATTGAAGAAATTCATTGTGAAGAAAGATTTTTTGTATGGTGGAGGAAGGTGTATACACAAGTGAAAAAAAGACAGAACAGGCTGAGTTGCAGAAACTTACCAATGCTCTTGTGACCCCAGGCTCATCTAAGATGTGAACATAGTGGACTCCAGGCTTAAGTTACCCTTCTGCTGTCCACCATCCTCCTTTCAGGAGACAGGGAAGTAGGTGAGGGACATATGTATAACCAGGCATTTGAGCTCCTTGGTTATATCATTAGCATCACTTGAAGGCATCCCTCTTCAACACATTGACTAATGAAAACAATGTAATGTAAAGGATATTCGGAGGCTTAAACGAACAGAAACGACAATGATTAGGTGGATGTGCAGTGCGTCCCTGCGTGCTAGGCCTGGGGGGGCTGGGTTTACGATGGAAGAGTTGAGAGGTAGGATGGGACTGGAGTGTATTGGTGTTGTGAGGAGAGGTAGGCTGAGGTGGTTTGGACATGTGGAGAGGATGGAGGATGATAATTGAGTGCAGAAGGTGAGAAGTGTTAATATTGGGGAAGGAGTTGGGAGGGGTAGACTGAGAAAGACATGGGACAAGGTCATTAAGTGTGACCTCAGGGTTAAGGGATTGAACAGGGAGGCTGCCAAAGATCGAGCAGCATGGAGAGCCGCCTTTAAGTGACCAAGGCCGACACATGCAAGCACGTTGGAACCTTCAAAAATGATTACGATTATGAAACGATTACGATTTATGAATGCTGGGGCTATCTAAAGCAAATTCTACTAATGGGCTGCAGATGTAGCCTGTAGCTGAACAAAAGGAGCTCCCAGATATGAGGTGACTTGGTGGTAGAATGAATTGGAAGCAGCAGATGGGGGAAGAGAGGAAGTAGTTAAATGCCAAGTGCAGGATTAGGACCAGGGTATAGAGAGCAGAGCCTATGGCACAGAAAGTTGACTATTTTAATGGTCCTGGAGGGAGGATTAAGATCGGTATTCAAAAGGACAAAATGTATGGCAAGGGATAATTAGTAAGTTCTCAGTGAACAACCAGTCAAGGGTGATGAGTGAATGCTGGCTGTTGCAGATAAGATTTAGAGAGACCATGCTTGAAAATTTCAGTCACTGAATGGGGAATAAGAATGGGACAGGAAGGATCTCAGTATTGCTGAACTAGTGCAGGGCCTGCCTCCAGAGTAGAGGCAATTAAAAGTTCCATCAATATGCTGGAGATGGGAAAAGTGGCTGGTATCTGTGATATATAGGGTGAGATGCCAGAAGTTACTTGTAATGTACACTCAGTGCAAAAAATATTGCAATATTCTGTATTTTTTGTGACACACAATTATTTAATGGTGGGAAAAGAAAAAAAATGTGATTACGTTTTGCAAACCACTCATCTAATACTGTATCTGATGGTCCAGACTTTATTGTGTATGACATTTGACATGGAATCAGACAAACTCTGAAAGAATTCCACACTTCAGCTTTGCATCTACACCATTGTCATGGCTTTTGTTAGGTGGGGCACATATGAAGTATCCTGAGAATTAAGGTTCTGTTTCATGATTAACCAAGCATTTTTAATTAGAATCAGGTCAGGGCTTTGCTGTTTTCTGGCCATTACATAGTGGAAATGCTATCACTTAACTCTTTGATATTTTCTGCCCTCCGCCGATTGTGTCTGTGCCAGATTCAGCCTGGCGCACATAGAGCGCACCGTCATGTAGCAGTATTTGTATTTAATCATCCACTGTACACCAACTTTTTATGGTAGACTTTTGAGTTTGGTACCGTTTTAAAGCTGAATAGTTGCTCTTTATTGTAGGATGATTGAAAAAGGTAAATACAATAGCTAAAATTTTAGGCCAGTAGGACAAGTAGAAGTTAGCTGAAAAGGAAAAATCACACACCCTTCTGTAGAAAAATATTTGTAAAAAGAAAAAAAGTATTAGAGTTATGTGAAATTTGATAGCACCATGTTAGTCTAGAGTAAATTCCCTTTCTATTGATATATATAGGTTATGGCGGTTTATGTTAGTTTTCACAGAGAAAAACGAAAGCTCTCGCTGTCATGTTAGCAGATATTCCTTGCTGGTAATACTGACATTATTCGTGGTAAAAACCTATTTATTATGCATATCTGTCAGATGTACTCGTCACTGTAAAAACAATTACAGTAATCCCTCTATTATTCGGACATCCAATACTCAGACATACTCACTATTCGGATATTGTGGGCTGCCCAACCCCCAAAATGCCCAAAAATTCGAAAAATTTTCGATTTTTTGGGACCGCGTCAGTTTGAATTTACTGCCCTCGCCGATCGGCAGTGTTTACACTCGTGGCACCTCTGTCGGTCACCATTACCCACTCTGCTACTGCCTCATGGACAACTCCGAAAATGGCGGCCGGAGTGATTGCTTTTGTGGTGATACCCTACCTCCTACAGTGCTTGATGCTGCTTTTCACCTTCTTCATCATGTGTGTGATGATCGTCACTAGACCACACGGGAATTTACTGTTATGTACAGTGGAGTGGAGTGATGTGATTCCAGTTATAAAAAAGAAAACGTTGTGGAAATTGTTGGTGATAAGTGGTGGTGATTCTCAAGTGGAAAGGTGTGTCAGGTGCAAGGTCTTCCTGTCAGAGTCTGAGATGATAGAGTGGGTTATTACATCAGGACGGCAGCTTCTTGTTCGTAAGTACCCTAACTTCATACCTAACCTGTTTTCATCATGCTCTAAATGTGTAAAAAAATTACCAAAAATGTTAATCATAATTTCCTGCTTGCAATTTAATTTTTCCATGCATGGTTCTTCAGTAAAACAGCTAGAAAAAAGGTGGAAGCAGTTAATTTCATGTCCGGTCCTAACTTAACCTAACCTATGGTTACCATAAAGATTTTCATGCCTAACCTGTTTTCATCATGCTGTACATGTGTTAAAAAATTACCCTAAATGTTAATCATAATTTCCTGCTTGC
>JAGKTI010011301.1:15705-26683 GCA_018397915.1 Birgus latro
ACATCATTTACTGTATTTGATGCTTTGTATCCAATAATTTAGTGCATAAAATGTGAGAAAAGATGATTTCCATGTCCGATACTTACTTATACTATGCTGGTAAGTTCTGAGCTCCTATGACTCACTCACCTCTAAATCACCATTTTTTGGTTAAAATTCAATAAATTCATGCTATATGTGCATTATTTATGTGAAAAGGGACCTAAATAAGTGCTATACATATCCAGTAGGGAGGTAGGAAGGTAGTTTTCTGATTTAGGTTAGGTTAGGTTAGGGTCATGAAAAACCAGTGCTGGAGCTTCAGGACCAATATCCGGACAAAACCAATATTCGGACATGCTTTTGGCTCTATTACAACGGATATTGGAGGGATTACTGTAGTTGGAAAAGGATAAACAGGATAGTGTATGTGGAACAAGGCCAGATAGGAGATGGAAAACATGTAGAAAAAAAAAAACTGTTTCATATGACTCGAATTTGAGTCATCGAATCTCAACGGTTGGATTTATGATGACGCAAAATTGCATCGTCGGAATCTCAAAAGGTTAAATAGTTGAGCACTTTTTTGGACTAGTGGCATGATGCACCATGGTGCATAAAAATGTAACAGTCATGAATGTCAGAAACTGCATGGAAATGCTGTTTTAACACTTGCATGTACCAGTCGCTGTTCACTGAAACATTCCTTGGGAGGAAATATGCTACGTATTCCAAAAACACCATTAAAAGAGCATTAGACTGTAAAATGGTTTGGGTGTTTCTGTTTTCATGTACAGTAAGACCTCACTATAACGGACTAATTGGGGCCCAAGCCAGTCCGAAAAATGCGAAATTCCGATAAAAGTGACATCCGGACTTACCCCTGCTAATCCGGACTTTTTCTGATACATCAGACATTAGTCCGGATTGCATCAGTGGTTTTCACCACCATTACAGTATTGTACTGTGTTATACCTTCACTACATTAATCAAATGATATAATAATACTGTACTGTGCACTGAAAAACATGTCTTTTACTTGTCTTATTGTGGTGAACATAGCTGAAGTGGTCAGGCAGTCCGGACTGCTTTCTGGCTTTATCGGACTTTTTCCGATATATAGGAGTTTAGTCTGGTAGCTCCTCGAGTCCGATAAAAGCGAATTCCGGTCTATTGAAGTCCGTTATATCGAGGTTTTACTGTACTATGGTCATACCTGCTGATTGTTTGTGGAGGCCTTACCTGAGCATCACTCACTTTAGCACACAGAAATGAGCTCACCACACAACATAACGTACTCACTGCCCTGGCGCCTGTGGGCTATATACGAGGGGAAATTTTGGATGAGCCTGTTCGTTATTTCTGGCATCATGGCAACGGGCCAGTTAATCTCTGTCTGGAGTTGATGTTGAATGATGTGGTGTGATACATTCCCAGGATGTCAGAGTGGTTTCTTTGTAATTCTGGTGCTCTAATGGTAGGAATCTTGAGTACTTATTGCCTTAGAAGAGTGTCTGTGACCTTAGAAGTCTTATGTGGTCAACCAGAACATGGGGTTAATGACAGGAAATGAACATCTGGTAGGACACTTATTGCAGCCTTCAGTCTGCAGTCCTCCGCTTACGGTCTGGCCGTTTATTTGATAGGGACCATTTTTCTTCCTACAGAGTGAGGATTCTAACCTTTTCCTCACATAACATGCTATTCCAAGGCATCTTGAGCAAGGACTAGAAAAGTAGGACTCCACTATAAAGTATTGTAAAAACCAGGTGGACAGGGCTGGAAACAGTGCCCATGCACCATCCCGTAATGGGACTATGGGAGCTTCATTAGCACTGAAGGCCTGTTGCAGGGAGATTGTGAAAGTGGTTACAGGAGAGTCACCAAGTACAGTCAAACAATAGTTGGTGAATTTCAGAGGTAGGAAAATACAAAAAATCATTGAAAGCTTTGGCTCTTTCCCAGTGGAATGAGTGTTGCAATACTTTTTGTGGTGGGTGGAGTTATGAAAACAGTAACTGAGCTAATAAGTGAAATTGTAAGGAAAGAAACAGTACTAGAAGACAGGTTGAAATGTGTGCTTGTGAATGTGCATTAAAGTGAGTCAATGTAGAGTGGCAGTTACAGTTGGTTGAAGCTGTTAAATCGGACAACAAAGGTTATGGAAGGGGACATTGAGAGCAAGATTAGAGGATGCAGTATGTTTTAATGCCGGGAAGAGGCATGACTGATCTAATATTCATTTTCCAGCAGGTGGAAAACAGTGCATCAGAAGGAATAGAAAACTGTACTGGGTATTTGTGGATTTGGAAAAGGCATTTGTTGGAGTGTCAGGGGCAGTACTGCAGTAATAACGGGCTGAGAAAAAACTGGTGTTGAGTGGATTTTCAGGTCGGCAGTGAAATTGTATGAAAGGGTAACCAAGTATGTGAGAGTGAGTGGAAAGTTAGAGCCTGTAAGTAAGGAATTCTTGGTCAGTGTAGGGGTGCATCAGGCCCCATACTGAATTGATGGCTGTGCATCTTGGCACTTGAACTATGGTCAGAAGAATTTAGAAGTTGGCTATGTTTGGAGCTGCCTATGCTGACAATTTAATTTTTGTTGCTGAAAGTATTCGGGAAGCCAGAGAAAAGTTTGAGAAATGGAGAGATGGGATGGAAGCCAAAGAACTGAAGGTTGATATGGTAAGTAGAAAACAACGGTGATGGTCATTTAGTGTGAAGATGATAATGTAGTTGGTAAAACAAGGTGTGTGGCTTTGTAGTTTGTGCAGTAATACAAGTGGTATGTTGTGGAGTCACTACATCCTTGTTCCATTACAAAGGATGAGAGTTTCCTGTTCCTCATGCTTGCCCTTCTTAACTATTTTTTGTGATAGGCAGGGAATATGTGAGCAGTACAGTAGACTTTATCTCCAGTTCCCAGAGTCAGAAAGTCAGTCCTTGGGGGGTTTTCACATATACAGGGTGTCTGAAACATTACTGTGCAGTGAGAAATTTGTCTATCTATCTATCTATTGCCAGACGCCTCAATCCCGAACGGGGTGGCCACAGATAAATCGCCTCCATGTCACTCTGTCCCCTGCCATTTCACTACCACGCTCCCAACTCACACCCCCCTCTCTCATATACCTCTCCACTCCATCCCTCCATCTCATCCTTGGCCTCCCCCTCCCTCTCGCCCCCTCCACCTCACTCACATACACTCTCCTCATCAGTCTTTCACTCTCCATCCTCTCCACATGCCCAAACCACCTTAACGTGTTTCTCCTAACGCTTCCCATCACGTCCTCAACCACACCACAACGCTCCTTCACTTCCTCATTTGTTAGTCTGTCTTTCCATGTGACTCCACATTTGTAATGACATTAAAGTTATATGTATGGTATTGCATATGGGACCTGTAAGTTGTATGTTCCGCATTTCCACTGTGCGGTAGATGGCGTTACTGCTTGCACACAGATGTTATGGAATGCCCGACTCAGTTGACAGTTGACTGCGAGTGGGACTGCACTTCCGTATTGGCCGACTGATAATGGTGTTGACTATTGAACAGTGAATATTCTTGGTGGAGCATGTGTTCCGTAATGATGGAAAATTCATGGATACCATGCAACAAAGGTTCGCCCAGCAGTTTCCAGATGCACAGGTGCCCAACTGTAATGCTGTGTGAAATTTGATAGCCAAATTTCGTGAAACGATCAGTGTTGCAGACACTCCCCGAACTGGTAGGCCTTTAACCTCAGAAGGGAAAGTTATTGAGGTCCAGGAAATGATGCTGAAGAGTCCAAAGAAGTCTGTAAGACAGTTATCCCAACAGACCCATGTGGCAAAGAATACATCGCGCGACATTCTGCAGCGGAAGTTGAAGTTCTTTTCACACAAGGTGTCGGTAGTGCACCGGCTGAGAGTGATCACCAGTCCTACATTGATTACTGTAATTGGTTTCAGAACCTTCTTCTGGACAAAGGTGAGGACATCCTTGATATAACCTTCTTCACCAATGAAGCATGGTTTCATCTTTCTGGGTACATGAATAACCAGAACACTTATCTGTGGAGCACTGGAAACCTGCATGAATTAAAGGAAATTCCTCAACATGTGGGAGTATGGTGTGCCTTAAGTCATACGCATGTCAGTGGGCCAATTTTCTTCAACGACACCATAAACGCAGAACAGTACCACACTGACATTCTTGAGCCGTTCGTAGGCCAGCTTAATGAGCGTGAGATTGAAGAAGGCTGGTTCCAACAAGACGGGTCAACTGCACACATGGCCCGTGCATCACTAAAGTTTTTGGAACACTTCTTTGCCGATCGCATAATCTCCTGTGGAATCTGGCCTGCTAGGTCTCCGGACCTCACTTCCCCAAATTTTTATCTCTGGAGTGCACTGAAGGGACGGGTGTATGAGAACAATCCACACAATCTGGAAGAGCTGAAGACGGCAGTTACCCAACACATCGAACAGATAACTCCCGCAACCCTTCAGAATGTGTTCGACAATATGCAGCGTCATGTGCAGACATGTCTTCAGGCCTCTGGGGGACATTTCCATCATTTGCTGTAGGAGAAACTGCAATATTGAACGCCTGCACTCCTCATGTGGCAAGGTAGGTGTGGGAAATATTTTCCCCCCAAGTTGTTGTGCTATTTACTTTTAGCTGTCAATCGTTAAAGGGCAGAGGAAAACGTACTTGAGAGGTTTAAAAACCCAGAGGTTACGTTCTGTTAATTCTTATTATTAATAAATTAAATGCTACTGAGTTTAACATTGGTAGACAACTATGTACATACATGTAAAAACTAGGGAATTCTCCATTGACCTAAACTGTGCCTGCGTGGATGACGTGGTAAAGATGGAAACGCCCACGATCAAACGGGAGGCCAGTTTTAATATATATACAGTATATCTATCTGTAGAAAAGGGGGAATATCTTGTTTAGTTTAATTAAAACTAAGATTAGATTAAGTTNNTTAGATAACTTTCTCCAGTGAGGAGTATCTAGGACGCTTGTTTTTTTTCTCACAGTAGGATTGGATGATGGATGGATGAAAACTTCACTTTTATTAAAATTTTACTTAAACCTTTTCCACTGCACAGTAACTTTTTGGACACCCTGTATAAGCTGTGGTTCACTTAGAATGTAAATTATGGTACAATGGATTCTGTTGAAGTACATATTATGATTAAATCACTCAGGCTCAGTACATCATTTGTAGGTTATTCATGTCAGCAGCAGACAATTTTATATAAGTTTGAAAGGACCTTGAGTAGTCTATTTATCTATCTACTTATCTGTCTATCTATCTATCTATCCATGTATCTATAGCCAGATGCCATAATTCCGTAAGGGGTGGCCATTTGTCTTTGAGTTACTTGTTTTATGGGAAGGTGCACTAACCCTACACCAACCCACTTGTTGACACGTAGGCAACACGTGTGGGTTGATTATACAGTCTAGTTACCACCTTGCGTTGTAAATGGTTTCCTGGCTTACAGGCTTACAGGAAACCTTTAGGCTTTTTACTTAATGTAATGCCACCTGAAAAGAAAAGAAGAGTAATAAAAAGTGACAGGAAAGATGGGAGAAATAGGAAGAGAGGAGGGGGACAGACACAGAAAAAGAATGACAGAAGTGAAGGGGTTAAAAAAAAAAGTGTATCTGCCTCTCCAGTTCAAAAAGTCTCTCTTAAGCTGAATAAAGTTATCTGGAGACAGGAAGAATAAAGCAGAAAATATATCACCAGATTCAAGGGATTAACCAATTGACCTAAGAGGTGACCGTTTCATTTTATTCTTGCATTCTGACAGTTTTATTCAGATCTGGATAGATTGTTTGAACTATGGAGGCTGTATATAGCCGTGATAAGCACCTTCAATACGAGAAGGGTGCTGCCAAGGAACACCTTCATGTGATGGCACTGATATAGCCAGGTGGCTCTTCTGTCTGTTAGTGCAAATTGCTCCTTAACTCACTTCCTTTTTCCTGAAAGGAGAATAGTGAACTGCAGAAGGACAACTTTAGCCTACAGTCCACCAGGTTTACATTCAGATTAGCAACAACATGGGAGGCCTTTCCCAAGCTGAATAAACTCATCTGGTAACGGAATAAGTTGATACGAACATTACCCAGATTTAAAAAGGGGAAAATGTACCTGTATGTAAATTAATTATCATATCCTGACAGGAGGACCCCACAAGAGAGAATCTGTTCGTGGAGGGTGATATGCGGTGGATGCCCTTACGACGGAAAGTGGAAATTCTACATGCTCTCTGTGACTTTAGACTGGAGGCTGATGATGTCCTCGACCTCTTAAAAGTAAGTCTGAATCTAATTTTCAAGAGAGAATGAGAAGGTGTGTAGAAGAATTTATACCACATTATGGAAATGTTTATTGACAAGATATATTTGACAAGTTTGGCCAGAAGTACAGTTTTGCCTGGTATCTTAATATGCAACAATTCCATAAGTGAAACATAACTTTTTCGAGTTGAACAATTCAAAGCATTTTGAAATCAAGACACAGGTAGGTCATATGTGCCCATTTAGATTGTCCTTATACATTACTGTATTCTTCATTATATTACAGTACTTTATCAAGGTACAGTAGCCTGTTCTGTAGCAGGATAATGTTTTGTGTAACTATAGTGACCCATGAGGTGTTTAGTATCCATCTAACGTCAGGAAGAATTGCTAATGCTTGTACAACAACTTTTATATTTTTCGGTTTGATTACTCTAATAAAACACAGGCAGTGCTACTCTGTTGCAGTTCTCCACCTGACCAAGCACATACCCCCCACCCCCCTCCACACCTAACCAAGTGCCTAATGGCCCTCCCCCCATAGTCTGTTCTTTTAAAGGTGGGCATATGGAGAATGCCTTGAGGACACATAACCTGGGCCCTTCAGATTCCTTGTGCAGGTTGCATTGAAGTCTCTGGATTTTTTTTTTTTTAATTTATCTTTATTAGAAAAAAAAATCTACTCGAGACACAGCATTCTGTTTATCCAAAGGCACCAGTTCACCATAAGACACATAACTATGTGAAATTTCATGACTCTGTTGGGATACTTTCTGAGTTCTGGTCCAGAAACAAAATCTCAGCTCCTGGCCAGCTGCCCTGCTGCCCAGCTCTATGCACGGACACCTATTGATCCCAGTGATAACAACACCGTCCTCTGACTTTGTCAGGTGGAGGATAACAAAACATAGGCAATGCTACGCTGTTGCAGCCCTCCATTTGACCAAGCACATACCCTCCACCTCCCTGCACACCTTAACCAAGTGCATAACGGCCCTCCCCCACTACCAATCTTTTAAAAGTCGGCGTAAGGTTAACGCCTTGAGGGCACATAACCTGGGCCCTTCAGATTCTTTATGCAGGTTGCATTGAAATCTCTCTTCTCTCTCTCTTTTTTTTTTTTTTTTTTTTTTTTTTTTTAACCTTTTCATTGTTTTCATAAAAAATACCTAAGAGACAGTATTCTACCTATCAGAAGGCACCAAGTTCACTATAAAGACATAACTGTGTGAAATTTTATGGCCTTATAGTGAATACTTTTCTGAGTTCTGGCCAGGAAATCTGTGAAATTTCATGGCCCTATAGTGAATAATTTCTGAGTTCTGGCCTGGAAACAAAATCTCTCCGCCTGGCCAGCCACCCTGCCGTCCAGCACTGTGGACGGACACCTTTTGATCCCAGTGGTTACAGCTCCCTCCTCTGACTTTGTCACGTGGAGGGTAATAGCATGATAGTACTTTTGTAATGAATCCATATTGCAGTGTGATCTTTTGGTGCAGTTCATATATTTTTTTGTAGACTTTATATGCTGGATTCCCCCCCCCCGTCCCCTCCACCCGACAAAGTCAGAAGAGTGTGTTGTTATCATTGGGATCAATAGGTGTCTGTTCATAGAGTTTGGTGGAAGGGTGTAGAGATTTTGTTTCCAGACCAGAGCTCAGGAAGTATTCACTATAGGGACATGAAATTTCACATAGTTATGTGTCTTACAGTGAGCTGGTGCCTTTTGATTGGGAGAATGCTGTGTCATACGTACTTTCTTGATAATAATGAAAAATTTTAAAAAATAATTTTTCCAGAGACTTCAGTGCAACCTGCACAAGGAATCTGAAGGGCCCACTTTATGTGTCTTCAAGGCATTCTCCTCACACCCACCTTTGAAAAAAAAAAAGGGGGAGGGATGAGGGCTGTTGTGCACTTGGGTATGCAGGGAGGTGGGGGGGGGTATATGCTTGGTCAGGTGGAGGATTGCAGCATCATAGGGTTTCCTGTTTTAAAAAGAGTTCTCTTTTGCTTTGTATACATCAAGTGTACATCATAGGTGCATTTGTCTTCTTAGTGTAATAGGAATAGTATATTGTAGGATACTTACTATACGACAAAGCCAGGGAAATAACAGAGGAATTAGTTGGAGTTGACCAGGGAGGTTTTAGGAAGGGAGGAGGTTGTGTAGATCAGATATTTATTTTTAGGTCTTTAGTGGAAAAGTTTCTAGAGAAGGGAAAGAAGTTGTATGCAGCCTTCATGGATTTGGAGAAAGCATATGGATTTGGAGAAAGTATTAAGAATAATGGAGTAAATGGGAAGTTGTTGCATGCCAGGAAGCATATGTATTAGGGTGCTAAGGCTGCAGTGTGTGTGGACAGTGAATTGAGTGAAATTTTCTGTTTGAAGTTTGGATTGAAACAGGGATGTGATATGTCTCCATGGTTGTTCAATCTGTGTATGGATGGGGTTATAAAAGAGATACAAGGTAGGGGAGTGGATGTTGTAGCAGCCCTAATGAGAGAGGGCAGTGTGTGAAAACTCCCTGTACTGTTGTTTGCAGATGATACTGTGTTGTTAAGTGAAGACAAAGGGGAGCTGCAAGGCTTGGTGAATGAGTCTGGAGAGTGTGTAAGAAATGGAATCTAAAGGTGAATGCAGGGAAGAGTAAAGTTATGGTCTTCGAGAAGAATGAAGTCACTGAATGTACAGTGAAGTTGGATGAGGAGGAAATGGAAAATATGAGTGCATTTAAGTACTTGGGCAGTGTGATGAGTAAGGATGGAAGTTTAGCGGGTGAAGTGCTTGAATGGGAACAACAAGGAAGAAAGGTTGCTGGTTCTTTGAAGGCAGTGATAAGAAACGGGGAAGTGAGCATGGAAGTGAAAAAGTCACTGCATGACAGTATTGTGATACCATCTCTAATGTATGGAAATGAAGCTTGGACATTGTTGGAGGGACACATGAGTGAGAACAGTGGAAATGAGTTGTTTGAGAGGAGCATGTGGAGTCACATGGAGAGACAGAATGACAAATGAGGAAGTGAAGGAGCATTGTTGTGTGGATGTGGATGTGATAGGAAGTGTTAGGAGAAACACACTGAGGTATTTTGGCCATGTGGAGAGGATGGAGAGTGAGGGACTGATGAGGAGAGTGTAAATGAGTGAAGTGGAAGGGGGGGAGAGGGAGTGGGAGGCCAAGGATGAGATGGAGGGATGGAGTGGAGAGGTATATGAGAGGGGGGTGTGAGCTGGGAGCAGGGCAGAGAAATGTTGGGGGACAAGGCGACATGGAGGCAATTTATTTGTGGCCTCCCCTTACGGGATTAAGGCGTTTGGCAATAGATAGTCCAGCATAGCTCTAGCATGTACATTTGTGTTGCACTGCATTTGTGTGATGTGTGTTTTTGAAAACTTGTATCCTGTACTGTTGGTAGCAGTTGTTTCTGGATGGCGGAATTCTAATTGCATATTACAGCATTGGTAACCAACGTACTCTTAGTAAGATAGTGTCTAGTTTTGACCTTCTCTTTTTACCCTCCACCAGACAAAGTCAGAGGAGGGTGTTGTTATTACCCGGATCTGTCTGTAGAGTTGGGCGGCAGGGTGGCTGGCCAGGCATGGAGATTTCATTTCTGGACTTGAACTCAGAAAGTATTAACTATAGAGTCATGAAATTTCACATAGTTATGTCTTATAGTGAACTGGTGCCATTTGATAGGTAGAATGCTGTGCGTTACGTAGATTTTTTTTTTTTTTTAATAATGAAAATAAATAGATAATGGTCTGAGGCACAGGGCTTAAGGGCAAATGCAGATAAAACAAAAGTGATGGTACCTAGGGCCAGTGGCTGTACTGTCAAAGAAGAGGGAGAGCGGCCATGTGCGATTTGCTGTAAGGGCGTGGGAAGTAATTCCATGTTGTGCAGTGTTTGTGACAAGTGAGTGCACAAGATATATAGTGATATTGGAGGTGGACTGTGAGATAATGCTGATTTCATGAGTGTGGTGTGTTGGGGAGAGCAGGTGGAGATGTCAGGTGTGAAAGGATTGAAATTGCTGGTGAGTCTCTTGAGTGTGTGGGATAGTTTTTTATTTGGGAGACCTTTTATGTGCTGGAGGTGGGGCTAGATCTAGCTCTGTGGCTAGAGTGAGGAGTGTTTGGAAGAATTTCAGGGAGCTGTTGTCTCTCCTGACATTGAGAGGGCTTCCTCCATGCTAAGGGATCTTTGTATGCAGCACGTGATAAGATTGTAATGCTGTATGGTAGTGAGACTTGGGCAGTAAAGGAAGAGGATATTCAGAGGCTGAAACATACAGAAATGACAGTGATTAGGTGTATGTGCAATCCATCCCTGAGTTTGAGGCCCAGTGGGGGGCTAGGATTATGATGGATGAGTTGAGGGGTAGGATGGGATTGGAGTGTACTGGTGTTGTGATGAGGTTTGGACATATGGAGAGAATGGGGGATGATAATTGGGTGCAGAAGGTGAGAAGTGTTAATGTTAGGGGTTGGGTTGTGAGAGGTAGGCCGAAAAAGACTTTGAATGAGGTCATTCAGTGTGACCTTAGGGATAAAGGACTGAACAGGGAAGCTGCCGGAGATCGAGCAGCATGGAGAGCTGACACTGGGCGACCTAGGCTGACGCATGGAAGCATGTTGGAGCCTTCAAAAGTGATTGAAGAAACAAATGAAGAATAATAATATAT
>JAGKTI010011302.1:0-26680 GCA_018397915.1 Birgus latro
TGGGGGGGGGGAGATTAAAGTGGAGAAGAGAGAGAGAAGACTGATGCAGTGTCTAAAATGTAGGTAAAAGGAAGATTAGTAGGGAAATACTGTTTGATTTGGAAGAGAACTGAGGTGAGCGAAAGAGAGCGTGAGAAAGAGAGCAGGGAGGGGGAAAGGGGGAGATTGAAGGGGAGAAGAGAGGAGGGGAGGTTGGCTGGCTGGTGCAGTGCTGGGTTGTATTGATCTATCTATTGATCCCTAGAGGCTTGGAGAGGAGGCAGTGCGTCCAACTCAGTCCTGGAGCAAGTCTCACCCCCTGCACACACAGTTTTCCTCTCCTTTAGTTCCAGTTTCATTTGTTACAACCACAGTGCTAGGACATTGTTACATGCCTGTGCTACCTGTAGAAGACTAAGGAGTATTGGTTTTCTCTTTGCTTATCAAAAATGGCGAAGAAAAAGAACCGTGGAAAGAAGGCTGGAGGCAGTGGTGGTGGTGTTGGTGTTGGTATTGGTATTGGGAAGGCTGGGAATGTGACAGGCCAGGAGAGTCAGGGAACACCCACTGAGGACAAGAATGATGCCATGGATGTCAGTATGGTGGTAAAAGGCACTATTAGCCCAGCCAATCATGTGAATAACTCGCAAGCTTCTCTTTGCCCTGCTGTGACTTCTGAAGACCATGTTGGCAAGAAAAACTGTAACAGTCAAGCAACAGCTGTTAAAGTAGGAACATAGAGAACAGTTTCTTTCAGTACAGTATTGAATTTCTGTTCTCCTACTGTGAAATCTTCATTACTGTTAAGATATTGGCCTTGTGATTAACCACTTATGTAATTATGACTTCATTTTTATGTTTTGAGAGGTAGAATTCTAATTTTCAAGTAATTTACTAATCAGGCAATGGTTCATTGCAATTAGTACCATATTAAGTTAAATTTGTGTTGTTAATTTTATTTGTTGCATATTATGCTAAATATTTTCATCTGTTTACCATTCATTTTTTAGAGATTGAAATACTATCCAAGTTTCCATTGTGGCCAATGATGAATGTGATCCCCCTTTTTTTTTTTACTACTGTCATACAATTTTGTTTACCCTAAAGATTCAGACTGCCGGGGTTAGATACAACTAGCTCCTTTTCTGGTGTGGGATTAAACTAAAGCTATATAAATTTGTATGGCAGAAGCAAGCAGAAGCTAAAAATGAATGAATAAATATTTAAAAACATTTTGAAGGGCTTGAAATGTTAAATGTACAAAAATGCATCGTACTACTAATCTAACAGTGCTGTATTGGAATGATATAATGTTAAAGTAGTTATTTTAAACTTAAGAGGTGAATAGTTTTGCTTGTTAAGTTATGAAGGTACAAAGGCAAGTCCATATTATGCATTACATACTTTGGTAATTGTGAATCTTTAGTAGCATGGAAATTCTGACATTGTTTGCTTTAAGATGTCAATTATTGTCATAGGTTAGTAAGAAAATGTAGTGGTTAGTGACTGACGGTAGATGAAGCAATTTCATCTATCACATTTGCAATTTTGCTGATGGTAAGAATTTTGAAATGCTAGTGGCGATAAAACAGAAAAACTAACACATCAAGAGAGAGAGAGAGAGGGGGGGGTGAGTGAGTGAGTGTGCATGTTTGTGTGCATGTTCACATCAGTCTCTGCTTGTGTGTGTGTGTGTGTGTGTGTGTGTGTGTGTGTGTGTGTGTGTGTCACTGAATAGGAAGATGTTGATCATTAGATAATGTTGAACTGAATGCATAATTTCATGATCCAAAGCATAGCAGTTTCCCATGCTGTAACAATGGTTACAAAAAGAGGTTTAGGTACAGTGCACACAGTTGCCATGTCATGATATGGCTTGGGTGAGGAACATTAAGGCAGTAAGTAAGCTATCACCTGGTTAGTTTGAAAAATTTTTAAGCCAAAATATTCTTCACATCGAAGAAATAGGATGATGTAGGATTCAGAATCAAAGATTTCATTTACTTATAAATCAGAAACTATTGATATTTATTTTATTCATTATGATTACTGTATTTCTTTAAACCCTCAGTATCATACTATGTTAATTACTTCACTACAATGACCTCTTGCAACCTCCAAATTGCTATTATTATTTTTATTGTTTTTTTTTTCATTATTTCCTCTTCCTTCTGCCTGTGGGTGACTCTGCACTAAGTGACAAGCCTAATTGTTTCCTGTACACCAGGAAACCATTTACTACATTGAGTGGTAACCATAAAACCAAATTATGGCACCTGGTGGTTTAGTGGGTAATTAAGGTGCTCCAATTGGATTGAGCTGGTGAAGGTTTATATCCAAGGAATTGTTGGGGTTTATTGCTCATATAATGCCACTCAGGGATGAGTGAGGCTGGTCACTCTCATCTTAAATGTCAGGACCAACTTGCCTAGCCCTGGGCTCCTATGCTTCTCATGGGGCAATGCAGGACTGGATGATGGATGGATGGATGGTTATTATTATTATGATGATGATGATGATGATGATTATTATTATTATTGTTATTATTATTATTATTATTATTATTATTATTATTATTACAGTAATCCCTCCAATATCCGTTGTAATAGAGCCAAAGGCATGTCCGAATATTGGTTTTGTCCGGATATTGGTCCTGAAGCTCCGCACTGGTTTTTCATGACCCTAACCTAACCTAACCTAAATCAGAAAACTACCTTCCTACCTCCCTAGTGGACATGTATAGCACTTATTTACGTCCCTTTTCACATAAATAATGCACACATAGCATGAATTTATTGAATTTTAACCAAAAAATGATGATTTAGAGGTGAGTCATAGGAGCTCAGAACTTGCCAGCATAGTATAAGTAAGTATCGGACATGGAAATCATCTTTTCTCACATTTTATGCATTAAATTATTGGATACAAAGCATCAAATACAGTAAATGATGTTAATTGCTACCAGAAAAATGGTCAGGTTAGGTTAGGTTAGGTTAGGTTAAGTTATGACCGGAAATGAAATTCACTGTTTCAACCTTTTTCATAGCTGGTGCACTTAATAACCATGCATGAAAGAATTAAATTAAAAGCAGGAAATTATGATTAACACATGTTAGTTAGGTTAGGTTAGGACCGGACATGAAATTAACTGCTTCAACCTTTTTTCTAGCTGTTTTACTTAAGAACCATGCATGGAAAAATTAAATTGCAAGCAGGAAATTATGATTAACATTTAGGGTAATTTTTTAACACATGTACAGCATGATGAAAACAGGTTATGCATGAAAATCTTTATGGTAACCATAGGTTAGGTTAGGTTAGGTTAGGACCGGACATGAAATTAACTGCTTCAGCCTTTTTTCTAGCTGTTTTACTTAAGAACCATGCATGGGAAAATTAAATTGCAAGCAGGAAATTATGAATAACATTTAGGGTAATTTCTTAACACATTAACAGCATGATGAAAACAGGTTAGGCATGAAAATCTTTATGGTAACCATAGGTTAGGTTAGGTTAGGACTGGACATGAAATTCACATCTTCCACCTTTTTTCTAGCTGTTTGACTTAAGAACCATGCATGGAAAAATTAAATTGCAAGCAGGAAATTATGATTAACATTTAGGGTAATTTCTTAACAAATTAACAGCATGATGAAAACAGGTTAGGCATGAAAATCTTTATGGTAACCATAGGTTAGGTTAGGTTAGGACCGGACATGAAATTCACATCTTCCACCTTTTTTCTAGCTGTTTGACTTAAGAACCATGCATGGAAAAATTAAATTGCAAGCAGGAAATTATGATTAACATTTAGGGTAATTTCTTAACACAGTAACAGCATAATGAAAACAGGTTAGGCATGAAAATCTTTATGGTAACCATAGGTTAGGTTAGGTTAGGACTGGACATGAAATTCACATCTTCCACCTTTTTTCTAGCCGTTTTACTTAAGAACCATGTGTGGAAAAATTAAATTGCAAGCAGGAAATTATGATTAACATTTTGGGTAATTTCTTAACACATTAACAGCATGATGAAAACAGGTTAGGCATGAAAATCTTTATGGTAACCATAGGTTAGGTTAGGTTAGGACCGGACATGAAATTCACATCTTCCACCTTTTTTCTAGCTGTTTTACTTAAGAACCATGCATGGGAAAATTAAATTGCAAGCAGGAAATTATGATTAACATTTTTGGTAATCTTTTAACACATGTATAGCATGATGAAAACAGGTTAGGCATGAAGTTAGGGTACTTACGAACAAGAAGCTGCCCTCTGATGTAATAACCCACTCTATCATCTCAGACTCTGACAGGAAGACCTTGCACCTGACACACCTTTCCAAATGAGAATCACCAGCACTTATCACCAACACTTAACACAACGTTTTTTTTTTTTTTACAACTGGAATCACATCACTTCACTGCACTGTACATAACAGTAAATTTCATCATCACACACATGATGAAGAAGGTGAAGAGCAGTATAAAGCACTGTAGGAGGTAGGGTATCAGCACAAAAGCAATCAATATGGCTGCCATTGTCAGAGGTGTTCATGAGTCAGTAACTGAGTGGGTAATGGCGACCGACCTACAGACGCCACGAGTGTAAACATAGCCGATCGGCGCGGGCAAGAAATTCAAACTGACGCAGTCCCAAAAAATCGAAAATTTTCCATTTTTTTCGAATTTTTTGGCATTTTGGGGGTTGGGCAGCCCAGAATATCCAAATAGTGAGTATATCCGAGTATTGGACGTCCGAATATTAGAGGGATTACTGTATTATTATTATTATTATTATTATTATTTGATGATTGAATGAATGATATAATATTATTATAATTATTAGTATACTCTCAAGAACTGCCTCCATATTGAAAAGGGTATTAAAGGCTGTATCCAAGCTTTTATGGTAATTGTTTAATAAGCAGAATAAAATCATCTGGAGACAGCAAGAATACTGTATTGAATCAGTTGAAATCCCATGCTAACAATGCTTTTATTACATGCAGATATGTTTCTAAAAAATTAATCAGTTTGGCATTGTTTATGCAAAATTTCGCAACCAAAGTGGGTATTGAGTCTTTCAGTACTGTGGCAAAGTGCATGCTGATTTGATATCTAGTTCAGGACTGAAAGCTACCGTAAATAAACAGTATTTTTTGCCAAAGATACATTTTGAATGAAAGTGGTGTCATCCGTAGTGTGCAGTACTACTGTATTAGCTATATTGCTTTTTCTTTTTTTTAATAGAATAAATTTAAAATTCTGTTTATTTATTTATTTTGAAAGTTTGTATTTAGTACTGTAGTGCTATGCTGAAGGTAGGGTATTTTGTGATTGCAGGACCAGGGAGCTTTCCTGAGTGAGTTTGAAAGTAAAGCTTTGCAAGTTGCCACACAGACCAGCCAACAGCCTGAGCCCCAGGTGGTGGAGAAGATGGTTGAAGTGGTGAAGGTTAGTACCCATATCTCCACATTATAGTGTCAGTATGAGCCAGCTGTCACAACTGTTGGCTATAACAGTATTTATTACTGGCATTAATTGCACTTGTCATACAGTGAGAGAGGGCAGTGTTCGGCAACTCCCTGTACTGTTGTTTGCAGATGATACTGTGTTGTTGAGTGAAGACGAAGGGGAGCTGCAAGGCTTGGTAGATGAGTTTGGGAGTGTGTGTAAGAAACGGAGTCTAAAGGTGAATGTGGGGAAGAGTAAAGTGATGGTCTTCGAGAGAAGTGAAGCCAATGAGTGTACAGTGAGATTGGATGGGAAGGAAATGGAGAATGTGAGTGAATTTAAGTACGTGGGCAGTGTGATGAGGAATGATGGAAGTCTGGAGGGTGAAGTGCTTGAAAGGGTACAGCAGGGAAAGAAGGTTGCTGGTTCGTTGAAAGCAGTGATAAGAAACAGAGAGGTGAGCATGGAAGTGAAAAAGTTGTTACATGACAGTATTGTGATACCAACTCTGACATATGGAAGTGAAGCTTGGACCCTGTTGGAAGGACAGAAGTCAAGAGTGAGAGCAGTGGATATGAGTTATTTGAGAGGAGCATGTGGAGTCACATGGAGAGACAGATTAACAAATGAGGAAGTGAAGGAGCGTTGTGGTGTGGTTGAGGACGTGATGGGAAGCGTTTGGAGAAACACGTTAAGGTGGTTTGGGCATGTGGAGAGGATGGAGAGTGAAAGACTGACGAGGAGAGTGTATGTGAGTGAGGTGGAGGGGGCGAGAGGGAAGGGGAGGCCGAGGATGAGATGGAGGGATGGAGTGGAGAGGTATATGAGAGAGGGGGGTGTGAGTTAGGAGCGTGGTAGTGAAATGGCAGGGGACAGAGTGCAATGGAGGCGATTTGTTTGTGGCCACCCCGTTCGGGATTGAGGCGTCTGGCAATAGATAGATAGACATACAGTGTATTGTTGCACCCTTCTTGAGAAATTTAGTTCCACTCATTACTAACTGGTGAACTGTTTGGATTGATACTTAATGTACACAAGATGGAGTTCTTAGGCAGAAGTTCTTTTCAACTGCCTTAAATCAGTATCCGAATATACAATCTAATCCTGAACCCACCTTTGCCTGTAGTGCTGCACCAGCTTACATGCCATACCACAGATTACATGTGTTGACTAATTATATGCTTGCTTCTGAAAACATGAATATTCTTGATACAGCAGCTGTAAAAAGACTCTTAGAAATTTTTGCCACATTGCCCAATGCCTGCAACCCATTTACAGTAGATCCTCACTATAATGGAGTAATTGGGGAAAGCCATGTCTGCTATTTTGGATATCCATCATATCCAAGGGTATCCCCCTGAGGTGGGATTTCAAGCTTGTCATTGAAAATAAGTGTACAACAGCATATTCCAGTACTGAGAGTGTAAACTATACCCATTTTACTCTAACTTAGACCATAATTTTGCCCTTTTGCAGCTTCTAACATTCTTGTCAAAGCACTGCATAAAGACCAGTACAGTACAGTACAGTATTGTTATAGCCTGTAATGACAACTCAGCAATCACAGTGGGGAGAGGGCTTTTTCAGGTCTGGTTGGGTTAATAAGGATAGGAAGCACGTATATTGCAACCCATTATACCCCATTTGTTGACTGTTGTTCGTTTTAGCTGACAAAAGTTCGGTGCGCTTCGTGGCATTCATTAAATCCAACATCCAGAATATCGGGGTTCATTATAACAAGGGTTACTGTTGTTAGATTTTTCATAGACTAATGTGTAATTCACTCCAGTCTTGACTCTTAAATTTATAGAATAGGTCATAAAAATGTTTTATTTAAACATATTGGACCTTGGTAACCTGAATGTCACATTCTAGTACATAGGAATTTGAAAAATGCAGGAGTGATGTAATATAAGGTGAGGTACGCAGGTAACATAAGCAGAGGTTTGCTGTATTTTCCCCTTTGTCGAGTACTAGGAATTGGTATTTTCAGATGCTTTGTTTGTTCTTCCTAACCCTTCAGTCATATTAGTAGTGGAAGCATGGTCACATACCATTATATTTTGATTGGGAAATAACCAATACTAGTTTTATTTAAATATTCAAAATAGATGAGTTGGTAATAATATTGGAATCTAATTATGCCTATGTAGAAGGAGTGTGTATTGTTGTGAGTAACAGATGGAAGGAGATTATAAGAGAGTATGGATCAGTTGGGTCAAGATTGTGTGGGTAAGAGTGAAAGTTGGACTACAGATTTGGGCGATTGTGTGCGTGTATGCTCCTACGCAAGATCGTGTAAGTAGAGTGAGAGAAGAGTTCAGGACAAAATAAAGCGTGCTTGGAAAAGTTTGAAAGGAATGAGAGAGTGTTTCTGATTGAAGATATAAATGGAAAAGTAGGAAATGTGAAGGTGGATGGAGTGGCTGGTGAGTGGGGTGTGCCTGCAGAGATGGATGAGAATGGCAGTGCTTTAGTGGACATTTGTGCTGGGAGGGGGTTGGTGATAGCTGATACCCTCTTCAGGCACAAAATGATCCATAGGTATACATGGCGAGTGTTGAGAAGGGTAGATGGTGAACTGAATGAATGGAAGGCAATGATTGACTATGTGTGTGTGGATGAAAGGATGAGAAGATGTGTAATGGACGCAAGAGTATATAGAGGTTGGGGGAGTGGACTTTCTGACCACCACTTGGTGGCAGTCAGAATCAGGGTCCAAACAGAATGGAGGAAGAGAAGAAGGGAAGGACAGGAGGAAGTAGTTCTTACAAGGAGGGTAAAAAAGTTACATAAAGGCTGAATATAAAAGAGAAGTGGAGGAGCAGTTGGGTAAATATAGATTGGAGCAGATGGGGGACATGGAAGGTGTGTGCAAGATATTCACAGAAGAAATCTGTGCAGCATGTGAGGTGGTGTGTGGGGTGAAGAGAAGACGAAAGGGGGTTCAGGGAACAGCGTGGTGGACTGAAGAGGTGAGAGAGGCTGTGGCACAAAAGAAGAAAGCATATAATGAGTGGATGAGGAACAGGGGCATCGAAAAAGTTGAGAGAAGGAAAAGAGAGTTATATGTTGAGAGGAGGAGATAGATGAAAAGATTAGTAAGAGAGAAAGAAGAGAGTGGATGAGGAATTTAGAAGGAATTTGAGTGTAAAGTGGAGGGAATGTAAGAAAATGTTCTGGAAAGAGGTAAGAAGAGCTAGACAGGGTGCCATTGAAGTTAGTTGGGGTGTGAAAGATAAAAATGGTAGATTGCTAGTGGAGAAGGGAGAAAAAGTGAACAGATGGAGAGAACACTTTAACGAATTGTTGAACATTGAGAATGAAAGTAATGCAAGTATAAGTGGCTGGGGAATGGCAGGGACAAGGAGGGCTGCGAGAAGAGAGGAAGATATCAGTAGGATGGAAGTGATGGAAGCAATGAAGAATGTTAAAATGGGGAAAGCCTGAGGAATTGATGGAGTGTGTGGTGAAATGCTGAAGCATGGGGGAGAGATAGTAATAGAATGGATGAGGAAGGTGTGCAGATTGGCCTGGGAGGAAGGTAGAGTCCCGGGGGATTGGAAGTCATGTATAATTATTCCCCTGTACAAAGGAAAAGGGGAAAAAGAAGTGTGTTGTAATCGTAGGGGCATTTACCTTTTTAGTGTAATAGGAAAAATATATGGTAGGACACTTATTGACAGAGTCAGGGAAATAACAGACAGGGAGGTTTTTAGGAAGGGAAGAGGTTGTGTAGATCAGATATTCATTCTTAGATCTTTAGTGGAAAAGTTTCTAGAGATGAGAAAGAAGTTGTATGCAGCCCTCATGGATTTGGAGAAAGCATATGACGGTGGATAGACAAGGATTGTGGAAAGTATTAAGAATATATGGAGTAGATAGGAAATTGTTGAAGGCTGTGAAGAGTATGTATGAGGGTGCTATGGCTGCAGTGCATGTGGATGGCAAACTGAGTGAATTTTTCCATTTGAAGGTTGGCTTGAAACAAGGATGTGTCATGTCTCCATGGTTGTTCAGTCTGTATATGGATGGGGTTATAAAAGAGATGCAAGGTTGGGCAGTGGATGTTGGAGTGGCCCTAGTGAGAGAGGGCAGTGTTTGGAAACTCCCTGTACTGTTGTTTGCAGATGATACTGTGTTGTTGAGTGAAGATGAAGGGGAGCTGCAAGGCTTGGTAGATGAGTTTGGGAGTGTGTGTAAGAAGCGGAATCTAAAGTTGAATGTAGGGAAGAGTAAAGTGAGGGTCTTTGAGAGAAGTGAGGTTAGTGATTGTACATTGAGATTGGATGGTGAGGATATGGAGAATGTGAGTGCATTTAAGTACTTGGGAAGTGTGATGAGTCAGGATGGAAGTCTGGAGAGTGAAGTGCTTGAAAGGGTGCAGCAGGGAAGGAAGGTTGCTGGTTTGTTGAAAGCAGTGATAAGAAACAGGGAAGTGAGCATGAAAGTGAAAAAGTTGCTACATGACAGTACAGTAAGACCTCACTATAACAGACTAATTGGGGCCCAAGCCAGTCCGAAAAATGCGAAATTCCGATAAAGGCGACATCCGGACTTACCCCTGCTAGTCCAGACTTTTTCCGATATATCAGACATTAGTCCGGATTGCATCAGTGGTTTTCACCACCATTGCAGTATTGTACTGTGTTATACCTTCACTACATTAATCAAATGGTATAATAATACTGTACTGTGCACAGAAAAACATGTATTTTACTTGTCTTATTATGGTGAAGGTAGCTGAAGTGGTCAGGCAGTCCGGACTGCTTTCTGGCTTTATCAGACTTTTTCCAATATATAGGAGTTTAGTCCAGTAGCTCCTCGAGTCCGATAAAAGCGATTTCTGGTCTACTGAAGTCCATTATATTGAGGTTTTACCTTATTGTGATACCAGCCCTAACATATGGCAGTGAAGCTTGGACCCTGTTGGAGGGACAGAAGTCAAGAATGGGAGCAGTGGAAATGAGTTATTTGAGAGGAGCATGTGGAGTCACATGGAGAGACAGACTAACAAATGTGGAAGTGAAGGAACATTGTGGTGTGGATGCGGATGTGATAGGAAGTGTTAGGAGAAACATGTTAAGGTGGTTTGGGCATGTGGAGAGGATGGAGAGTGTATGTGAGTGAGGTGAAGGGGAGGAGAGGGAGGGGGAGGCCGAGGTTGAGGTGGAGGGATGGACTGGAGAGGTGTATGAAAGAGGGGAGTGTGAGTTGGGAGCAGGGCAGTGAAATGGTGGGGGACAGAGCAACATGGGGATGATTTGTTTGTGGCCACCCCGTGTGGGATTGAGGCGTCTGACAAAATCTCTCTACTATCCGGACGACCACTATCCGGTTACTTCACTGTTCGGACTCGTAGGCTGCCCCCCCCCCCCACAAAAAAAAAAAAAATCTGATTTTCCCCGACCGCGTCAGTTTGAATTTCCCGCACGCACCGACCAGCTCCCTTCCCGCCCTATCCCCCTCCTCCTAGTTCTGTCTCAACTCCCGTGAACAGTGGACGGCTGTCCGATCGTTTGTGGTATTTTCGTTCTTGTTTAAGTAATAAAAAGTCACAGTGCTAAGGATTAAGTGTAGTTAACCACTGGTGAAAAGGTGATTTTCTCAGTAATAATCATGTCTCTTCCTTACGTTCATTATGTAGTCAGCTGGCAAAAACCCCTTCCTTACCTCAGAATCATCATTTTTGGGTTAAAAGTTTTTATGTGAATGGGGTCTTAAATAAGTGCTATGCATGTCCGGTAGGGAGGTAGGTACATGGTTTTCTGATTTAGGTTAGGTTAGGGTCAGGAATGACCGGTTCTTTTGGTGAACAGTGAACACCTTTGCCATACCTAACTCTTTTTCTGGTAATAATTTATTTATTTTATGCTTTGTATCCCATATTTTAGTGCATAAGATGTGAGAAATGATGATTTCCATAATGATTGCTACGTCTGATACTTACTTACACTAACCTGCCAACTCGTGAACACCCCTGCCTTACTCACCTCAAATTCGTCATTTTTGGGTTAAAATTCTATTAATTCATGCTTTGTGCCAATTATTTATGTGAATGGGGTCTTAAATAAGTGCTATGCATGTCCGGTAGGGAAGTAGGTAGGTGGTTTTCTGATTTAGGTTAGGTTAGGTTAGGTTAGGGTCAAGAATGTCTGGTGCAGTTGGTGAACAGTGAGCACCTTTGCCATACCTAACTCTTTTTCTTGTAATAGTTTATTTATTTGATGCTTTGTATCCCATATTTTAGTGCATAAGATGTGAGAAATGATGATTTTCATAGTGATTGCCACGTCCGATACTTACACTAACCTGCCAACTCGTGAACACTCCTGCCTTACTCACCTCAAATTCATCATTTTTGGGTTAAAATTCGATTAAATCATGCTTTGTGCCAATTATTTATGTGAATAGGGTCTTAAATAAGTGCTATGCATGTCCGGTAGGTAGGTAGGTGGTTTTCTGGTTTAGGTTAGGTTAGGTTAGGTTAGGGTCAAGAATGTCCAGTGCAGTTGGTTAACAGTGAACACCTTTGCCATACCTAACTCTTTTTCTGGTAACAATTTATTCATATGATGCTTTGTATCCCATATTTTAGTGCATAAGATGTGAGAAATGATCATTTTCATAGTGATTGCCATGTCCGATACTTATTTACATTAAGCTGCCAACTCATGAACATCTATGCCTTACATACCTCAAAATCATCATTTTGGGGTTAAAATTCAATGAATTCATGCTTTGTGCCCATTATTTAATGCATATGGTGTGAGAAAGGGTGATTTTCATAGTGATTTCCATGTCTGATACACTTGCTGGCAAGTTGTGAGCACCTATGCCTTACTCACCTCTAAATCATCATTTTTTGGTTAAAATTCAGTTATTTCATGCTTTGTGTGCATTATTTATGTGAAAGATGGCTTAAATAAGTGCTATGCATGTCTGGTAGGCAGGTAGATTGGTGGTTTTCTGATTTAGGTTAGGTTAGGTTAGGGTCATGAATGACCAGTGCTGGAGCTTCAGGGCCACTATCCAGACAAGACCACTTTCCGGTCATGCCTTTGGCTCAATTACGTCGGATAGTGGGAAGATTACTATAGATAGATAGAAGAGTACCAGTAACTGTTATGGTAAAAGAAATGACATTAGATCATGTCCATTATTAATGTAGGCAAACTGGGATAGTGAAACCTTTTTCTAATATTTTGTGTGCCTCTGAAGATGAATTGATGATGTAGGAAGTACAGAGATATCCCAGTTATCTAGGCCATATGGTGTGAAGGGGTGCCAGAATAGTCCGAAATCACGATTAATCCGGCTGAAACAAAACACAAGTACTGTTAGATTTATTTATTCACCAGTAAATGTTCACTTTAATCAGCAGAAAGACCTTACCAATTCAGTTCATACTCCTTCATTGTTTGTGTACTTTTCTGATTATTTTCAGTATGGTAAATTACCCTTTCCTGCTGAAAAATTTCCTCCCTGTTATTATTATCACATTCCTTAAACCATACCTTCTATTGTTTCCACGCAGTGAAAGAAACTCTGCGCACTCAAACGTGATTTTCATTTCCCAGTTTCCCAATTGGAGGTTAGGTTAGGTTGGGTTAGGTTAAGCTAAATTATTAGGTACAGTTATAAGCTAGGTTAGATCATGTTTAGTTAAACACTTTGGTTAGGACAGTCCCTTCTGCCAATATGCTGGCAAATCAAACAAGAGTTGTGACAGCAGAACAGCTAAAAACAATTGGGAAACAGATTTAACAAAAAAAAATATATATATTTACCAGCTCAAAAATAATCAGAAATATATAACAGACTATCAGGAAGAACTGATTTGGTAAGATGTTTCTGCTGCTTAAAGTAAAACATATGTTTAGCCCTCTCAGTGGCTGTGGATTCAGAAATTTGCGTGCTTTCGTGGTTTGCTTCGGGACCATTTTTTCACCATTCTAAAATCAGTTTCTTTTTCTTACAGATGTGAAAAGACTCATCTGGCGCATTTGACAATGTATTTTTTCCTTTCTTTCTTTCTTTAGTTTCCTAAACCCATCCTGTGATTTGCTGTGATTCGTGGAAGAATAATAAAATTTCAGCATTATGTTAAATTAACGTGTAAACAGAAGGGCAACAACATCTGAAAAGAAGTGACTACCTGACTGCCTGGGATGGTAGAGTAGGGTTGTGTAAACGTACCAGTGACCTTCGTTCCCTTCCCATAATCATTCACAGTTTTTTATAGCTCGCCTTAACTGTGTCACTGACACCGTTACAGTAAAGCATTGTTCAAGACTGGTGGCTATGCAGGGGTTAATGGAATACATTATTGTTTGTATCAAGACTCACTCTCTCTTTCACACATACACACAAGAAAAAGCAATAGAACGAGCAGTAAATACGCTTATCTTTAAGCAGAAGAAATAACAGTATGCTCAGTCAGTCAGAAATATCTTGGGAAGTGTGAAATTGAACAAAGAATGTGGAACTGAATGCTAACTTTCAAGAACCTATGGGATGAAGGAATAGTTTTTTTTTCTAATTAACAAACACTTTTGTTACATTTCGTCCCCTAAAATTGTGAAACCCATAAGTTTTTGTCAAAGCACACATCCTAAAGATCTTACCAACTCAATTCATTTTCTTCTAGTTTTTTTTCTGTATTTTTCAGACAGTTTTGACAGTGGTAAATTACCTTTTCTTGCAGAATGATTTCCCCCATCATCATCATCATGCCTTAGCTACAATTGTTTCCGGCATAGTGGAAGAAACTTACTCAACGTACCCAAAGGTGGATTTTGTTTCCCAATTTCCCAACTGGACCCCGGGTTAGGTTAGGTTAGGTTAAATTAGTAGGTACTTAAGCTAGGTTAGGTTAGGTTAGGTTTAGTGGAACACTTAGGTTAGGACAGTCCTTTCCACCATTATATGCTGAGGAATCAAACATGTTGTCACAGTGGAACAGCTAAAAACAACGGTGAAACAGATTTAACAAGTGTAAACCACTGCACTTTGGTGACTGAAACACAATCTGGAAGTAGAGTATATTGAAGAGCAGCTCACCACAGTGTTCCCCTTCAGATAGCACGTCCCAGACTAACTCACATCTGGTCTCACCAGTGTGGGAGCGAGGTTTGATTCAGCGTTTTTACAATCTAGCAGTGGAGATATACAGTGGGGGGGCATGGATATACAGTGTGGGACATGGATATACAGTGGGGGTACATATACAGTGGGGGGGCATCGATATACAGTGGGGGTACATATACAGTGGGGGGGCATGGATATACAGTGGGGGTACACAAGAAACTTTTATTTACCACCCCAGAAATAATCAGAAAAATATAACAGATAATCAGGAAGAAAAACTGATTTGGTTATGTGCTTCTACTGCTTAAGTGAAGTGTATGTTTAGCGAATGAGCAAACAAGAGCATCTTTGTGGTGATGGCTTCCCTTCCTTATCAGTTGCCTCGCAAAATTCCATCCCACCACCCTTGTGATTGAGTTAGACTCACCCTCGTTTACCCATGGCGCACTCACGAGCAACCGGATGCTTGCTGTTTAAACTGTAGTTGTCATACGGATAATTTTATGCATTACCATACCACTGAACCATTCGGTTACAGCCTAGATATACCAAAACCTGGAACCTGAATAATTGAGCTTTCACTGTATTACCCATTGCTAATCTTTTTTGCCATGATAGTTTCGTTGTTTAGTTTCATTTTTGAAGGCTCCAGCATGCTTGCATGCGTTGGCCTTGGTCACCTAATGGCGGCTTTCCATGCTGCTCGATCTTTGGCAGCCTCCCTGTTCAGTCCCTTAACCCTGAGGTCACACTTAATGACCTCGTCTCATGTCTTTCTCGGTCTGCCCCTCCCAACCTCTCCCCCAATATTAACACTTCTCACCCTCTGCACCCAGTTATCATCCCCCATCCTCTCCACATGTCCAAACCACCTCAGCCTACCTCTCATCATCACAACACCAGTACACTCCAGTCCTATCCTACCTCTCAACTCTTCCATCGTAAACCTAGCCCCCCCAGGCCTTGCACGCAGGGACGCACTGCACATCCACCTAATCATTGTCATTTCTGTACATTTAAGCCTGCAAATATCGTCTTCCTTTACTGCCCAGGTCTCACTACCATACAGCATCACACTCCTGACACATGCTGCATACAAAGACCCCTTAGCACGTAAGGAGAGTCCTCTCAGTGTCAGGAGAGACAACAGCTCCTTGAACTTCTTCCAACCACTTCTCACCTTAGCAACTGAGCTAACTCCAGCCCCACCTCCAGCACATAACATGTCTCCCAAATAAAACTCCTCCACACACTCGAGAGACTCGCCAGCAAGTTCAGTCCTTTCCCGCCTAACAATCTCCACCTTCTCTCCCCGACATGCCGCACACATAAAATCAGCATTATCTCGCAGTCTACCTCTAATACCACTACATCTCTTGTGCACCCATTTATCACAAACACTGCACAAGATGGAATTACTTCCCACACCTTTGTGGCAAACTGCACATGGCCACTCTCCCTCTCCTCTGATTGTACCGCCACCAACCCTAGATATCATCACTTTTGTTTTATCTGTATTTACCCTTAAGGCCATGTGCCCCATACCAGCTCTTCACTTTTTACCTCTGCCTCCTTTTCATTCTCTGCAATCAACACCAAATCATCAGCATACAACATCTCCCATGGAATCCATCTCTGAAGTCATGTGAGAGGGCTTCAAGTACCGTGATAAACAACAAGGGACTCAAAACTGACCCCTGATGCACACCAACATTCATGGAAAACTCATCACTCAAAACTCCATTCACTCTTACCTGGGTGCGAGCACCCACGTACATGGCCATGACCACCCTAACCAGCCACTCTTCCAACCCTAGCTTTCTCATTGCCCACTTCACCACCTCTCTTGGGACTTTGTCAAAGGCCTTTTCCAAATCAACAAGAACAAAATACAATTCCCTTTTCTTACCAATATATTTTTCCTGAAGCTGTCAAACAATGAATATGGCATCAGTGGCCCCCCTGCCTGGCATAAACCCAAACTGCATCTCATCAGTATTCACTCTTTCTCTAATAATACCTTCTAGAACTCTCTCCATTACTTTCATTATCTGATCTGAGAGCTTTATGCCTCTGTAATTTCCCCTTTCCAGGGCATCACCCTTCCCTTTGTACAGATTTACAATTACACTCTTCAGCCAATCATCTGGGACAACACACTCATATATAATCATATTTATCAGGTCAGTGACTAACCTCACCCCAGTATTTCCTGAGGCCTTCAACATTGCGGCAGTCAACCCAGACACACCTGCTGCCTTCCCCACCCGCATCCTGCCTATTGCCTCACTCACAGTAGCAGCATCAATCAAAGTCTAAGGGCCAAACACTGGATCTGCTGGCTCCAAACCTTCCCTATCCCAATCAAACTCCTCATTCAACAACTGGCTATAATGCTCTCTCCATGCATCTTTAATATCCCCACTGTTCACCACTACCCTTCCTTCATCATTCTTCACATACTGCTCACGTACAATGTCCCGATTATCCCTCTTCACCTGATTTGCCAACATAAAAATCGTATTTTTCCTTTCCCCATGATTTAGATTATCAAGTAAAAGTCTCTGTGACTAAGAATTCACCCTGCATACCTCTCTTGTAGCCCTACACTTGGCAGCCAAGTACTCCTCCCTGTTACCACCCTTCTACCATTCCTGGAAAAGCCTTCTTTTCTCCTTAACTGCGGCTTCTACACCTTCATCCCACCACCAAGTTACTTTATGTCTTGGTGGGCCTCTTGTCCAACTGCATATTGCATCGGTAACTCTCAAGAGGTTGTTCTGAAGGGCTCTATACTGTTCATTAACGCCTCTATCTACGGCTCCCTGTTCAGCCACCACTCTCCTCATCTCACTATAAAAGGCATCCCTTAGTGATTGGTTTCCCAGCTTCCTTATTTTCCTCCTAGGTACTGTACATATGTCTTCCTTCTCATCACTCGTTCCTTAAGCACCATGTCACAAATCAACAGTTTGTGCTGCTGCACCCTGGGGGTAGGGGGGTTTTCAAGAATTCTCCCCCAGTATCCCTGCTTGTCGTAAGAGGCGACTAAAAGGGTTGGTGGTGGGTTAGTGCCCCACCCCGTAAAAACAACTAACTAAAAATACAAACAGGAAGCCTCGGACCAGGACTGACCAAAAGTTGACGACAAAGGAATGGACAAAGGACGAGATTAAGATCGCGACCTGGAATGTGAGGGGTATGAATGATGAGGTGAAAGAGAGAGAGATTGTACAGGTGCTTGAGAGTGCGAAAGTGGATATATGTGGAATAACTGAAACTAAATGGCGAGGTGAGAGTGTGAGAGAATGGGAATATGGATGGGGTATATGCGCGGGAGTGGGTGAGAATGAGAGGGCGAAAGAAGGAGTGTGTATTGTTGTGAGCAACAGGTGGAAGGAGAATGTAAGAGAGTATGGATCAGTTGGGTCAAGGATTGTGTGGGTAAGAGTGAAAGTAGGACTACAAATGTGGGCAATTGTGTGCGTGTATGCTCCAACGCAAGATCGTGTAAGTAGAGTGAGAGAAGAGTTTTGGACAAATGTGGAAGCCTGCTTGGAAAAGTTTGAAAGGAATGAGAGAGTGTTTCTGATTGGAGATATGAATGGAAAAGTAGGGAATGAGAAGGTGGATGGAGTGGTTGGTGAGTGGGGTGTGCCTGCAGAGGTGGATGAGAATGGCAGTGCTTTAGTGGACATTTGTGCTGGGAGGGGGTTGGTGATAGCCAATACCCTCTTCAGGCACAAAATGATCCATAGGTATACATGGCGAGTGGTGAGAAGAGAGGACGGGGGAATGAATGAACAGAAGGCAATGATTGACTATGTGTGTGTGGATGAAAGGATGAGAAGATGTATAATGGATGCAAGAGTATATAGAGGTTGGGGGAGTGGACTTTCTGACCACCACTTGGTGGTGGCCAGAATCAGAATCCAAACAAGATGGAGGAAGAGAAGAAGGGAAAGACAGGAGGAAGTATTTGTTACAAGGAGGGTAGAAAAGTTACAAGAGGATGGAATAAAGGCCGAATATAGAAGGGAAGTGGAGGAACGATTGGGTAAATATAGATTGGAGCAGATGGGGGACGTGGAGGGTGTGTGCAAGGTATTCACAGAAGAAATCTGTGCAGCATGTGAGGTGGTGTGTGGGGTGAAGAAGAGACGAAAGGGGGTTCAGGGAACAGCATGGTGGACCGAAGAGGTGAGAGAGGCTGTGGCACAAAAGAAGAAAGCATATAATGAGTGGATGAGAAACAGGGGCAACGAAGAAGCTGAGAGACGGACAAGAGAGTTATATGTAGTGAGGAGGAGAGAGGTGAAAAGATTAGTAAGAGAGAGTAAGAAGAGAGTGGATGAGGAATTTGGAAGGAATTTGAGTGCAAAGTGGAGGGAATGTAAGAAAATGTTCTGGAGGGAGGCAAAGAGAGCTAGACAGGGTGCCAACGAAGGCAGTGGGGTTGTGAAAGATAAAAATGGTAGATTACTAGTGGAGAAGGGAGAAAAAGTAAACAGATGGAGAGAACACTTCAATGAACTGTTGAACATAGAGAATGAAAGTAATGCAAGTATAAGTGGCTGGGGAATGGCAGGGAGAAGGAGGGTTGTGAGAAGAGAGGAAGAAATCAGTAGGATGGAAGTGGTGGAAGCAATGAAGAAAGTTAAAATGGGGAAAGCCCCAGGAATTGATGGAGTGTGTGGTGAAATGCTGAAGCATGGGGGAGAGATAGTAATAGAATGGATGTGGAAGGTGTGCAGATTGGCTTGGGAGGAGGGTAGAGTCCCAGAGGATTGGAAGTCAGGTATAATTATTCCTCTGTACAAAGGAAAAGGGGAAAAAGCAGTGTGTGGTAACCATAGGGGCATTTGCCTTCTCAGTGTAATAGGAAAAATATATGGTAGGATACTTATTGACAGAGTTAGGGAAATTACTGAGGAATTAGTTGGAGAAGAACAAGGAGGTTTTAGGAAGGGAAGAGGTTGTGTAGACCAGATATTCATTCTTAGATCTGTAGTGGAAAAGTTTCTAGAGAAGGGCAAGAAGTTGTATGCAGCCTTCGTGGATCTGGAGAAAGCATATGACAGGGTGGATAGACAAGGTTTGTGGAAGGTATTAAGAATATATGGAGTGGATGGGAAGTTGTTGAAGGCAGTGAAGAGTATGTATGAGGGTGCTAAGGCTGCAGTGCGTGTGGATGGCAAACTGAGTGAATCTTTCCATTTGAAGGTTGGATTGAAACAAGGATGTGTCATGTCTCCATGGTTGTTCAATCTGTATATGGATGGGGTTATAAAAGAGATACAAGGTCGGGCAGTGGATGTTGGAGCGGCCCTAGTGAGAGAGGGCAGTGTTTGGAAACTCCCTGTACTGTTGTTTGCAGATGATACTGTGTTGTTGAGTGAAGACGAAGGGGAGCTGCAAGGCTTGGTAGATGAGTTTGGGAGAGTGTGTAAGAAACGGAATCTAGAGGCGAATGTGGGGAAGAGTAAAGTGATGGTCTTCGAGAGAAGTGAAGCCAGTGAGTGTACAGTGAGATTGGATGGGAAGGAAATGGAGAATGTGAGTGAATTTAAGTACTTGGGCAGTGTGATGAGTAAGGATGGTAGTCTGGAGGGTGAAGTGCTCGAAAGGGTACAGCAGGGAAGGAAGGTTGCTGGTTCGTTGAAAGCAGTGATAAGAAACAGGGAGGTGAGCATGGAAGTGAAAAAGTTGTTACATGACAGTATTGTGATACCAACTCTGACATATGGAAGTGAAGCTTGGACCCTGTTGGAAGGACAGAAGTCAAGAGTGAGAGCAGTGGAAATGAGTTATTTGAGAGGAGCTTGTGGAGTCACATGGAGAGACAGACTAACAAATGAGGAAGTGAAGGAGCGTTGTGGTGTGGTTGAGGACGTGACGGGAAGCGTTAGGAGAAACACGTTAAGGTGGTTTGGGCATGTGGAGAGGATGGAGAGTGAAAGATTGACGAGGAGAGTGTATGTGAGTGAGGTGGAGGGGGCGAGAGGGAGGGGGAGGCCGAGGATGAGATGGAGGGATGGAGTGGAGAGGTATAGGGGAGGCGGTAGCTCGATCGGTAGAGAGTTGACATGTAGTATGTAGGAGGACGGCTGGGCCTTGATTGCAGGCTGTAAAGCCTACGCCCAGAAGTCGGACACACACAAAAAAAAAAAAAAAAAAAAAAAAAAGGAGAGGGGGGTGTGGGTTGGGAGCGTGGTAGTGAAATGGCAGGGGACAGAGTGACATGGAGGCGATTTGTTTGTGGCCACCCCGTTCGGGATTGAGGCGTCTGGCAATAGATAGATAGATAGAACTTTAACATCCCTCACTTACCTCCTATCAACCCTCCTGACCAGAAAGTAATCTATCTGACTGCTATTTCCCCCGGACTCGTACATAATCAACCGACTCATTCTTTTTCTGAAATGTGTGTTGCACACAATCATGTCCATATCCTCCCCAAACTCGAGTATTCTTTCCCCTTCCGCATTCCTGACACCATATGCACATCCCCCATGGACTCCTTCATAACCTTGAGCTGCTTCACCCGCATGACCATTTAAATCCCCTCCCAGAACCACTATCTCATCATCGCCCATACCACCTACTACACGTATTAAATCATCCCAAAATCTATCCTTCTCTGCGTCATCCAATCCTGCCTTTGGAGCATATGCCGATGTAATTGCAGTCATTTTCCGCCCGATCAAAATTTTCACTACTAATATCCTATCACTTACTCTCATAACATTCATAACATATTCCACCCATTTCTCCGCAACCAGCACACCCACACACCCTTATCTGTCAGTTCCCCCCCTGCCAAAACAACCTATAGTAGCAATCCTTCCCAACAATCTTTCTGGCTGATCCACCCCTGTACTGGACTTCCTGCAAACATGCCACATCCACCCACCTCCTCCTGAATGCCTCAACGACTTCCTCCCTTCCTTGTTTGATATATTGAGAGAAGATTAACCCTTAGGCTCTGAGAAATAGATGCATCTCAGTTGATCCTACTTCAGTATTATGATGAAAAGTTGCAATTACTCCATGAGGAAAAGGGCTAATTAAAAAACTAGGGTAGCCTTGAAGTTAGTCGCTTCTACTATAGATAGCAAGAAAGTAGTAGCTGGTTATTACCATAGCAGTGAGTAAAAGGCAAGTGATTTTTCTCATTTGGCAAGGTGTAGCATCACAAATAAACACATATTGCAAGAGAGTTAATGTATTGCCCTTGTGGTAGCTGGAGCAGACAGTTACCCGTGGGTGGTGTGGGGGAGGAATGTATGGGTAATTGATGATTGGACTACCAGATGTCACATCCTTATGTGACAAACCCATACACCATATAATGGAATGCTCTTTGCTGGATCATGTACAGGGAGCCAAACTTTATCCAGTCTACAGTATTATGCATTTATAGATTGGTTGATAGATAGAAGCATCTAAAATCCATTACTTCTCTGTATATGGGTTTATAAAATGAGAGGATAACACATCAAATCTGTTATGTCTGCAGGTTGTAGAGAAGGAAGTAAAGGTTGAGGATCCAGCACTAAAGTCTCGGGTGGAGGATCTCTCTAAGGAGAATGCTCAGCTCAGGAGTAAGGTAAGATCTGGCTAATATGGGTTGGGATGTAAAGTTGATTAGTTGTTCCTGTATGATTAAACTATATCAAAAAAATAAAGAAAATTTGCTATTCATTAAAAGTAAAGGTTATTAGTTTTTTTTTTTTTTTTTTAACCTTAATGATGCCTGTTATTAGTTGGGAACCTTGGACATCTGAAGGGATTATTGACTTAATCCAGTAAGATCCCCTTGTATTGTTCAGTTACTACAGCCTTTGCTGTTGTAGGTAATTCTTAGTTATTAAAAATATCAGTAGAGATATACTTCTTTAATTTGTGACACCCTAATATATTCCTGTATTAAGCAAAGCTAGGAGGCTCTGAGCATTTATATTTTGTCCAATCATATTGTTCCATTTTTCTGTCCGTACCTTTATATCATTTGGTCATAATGTACTAGAGCATGACTCTAGCTGCAGTTTCTTTTGGATACCGTATTGTCAGTGCTTACCAGTAATTTTTATAGTCCTTTAAACATGGTACTGATTGACATCATTACAATATTTGTGCAATTTTGGCTAAAACAGGTGATTTCTGTATGGTATCTATTTGATGATTCTTCCCATACAGTAAGACCTCACTATAAAGGACTAACTGGGGCCCAAGCCATTTCGATAAAAGCAACATCTAGGCTTCCCCCTGCTAACCCGGACTTTTTCTGATATATCAGACATTAATCTGTATCGCATGAATGGTTTTTAAACTGTTTTGACTACCATTGCGGTACTTTACTTTGTTATAACTTCACTAGATTAATCAAATAGTATAATATATATACATTAATACAGTAATACTGTATTGTACTCTGATAAACATGTCTTTTATTTACCTTACTGTGGCGAACATAGCTGAAGTGGTCAGGCACTCCGGACTGCTTCTGGCTTATCGGACTTTTTCTGATATATAGGAATTTAGTCTGGTAGCTCCTTAATTTCGATAAAAGCGAATTCCGGTCTATTGAAGTCCGTTATATCGAGGTTTTACTGTCACTTTGTATGTAAAAATGAACAAGTCTGCTGTATGTTGTTGGAAAGTTCAGTGGAGGAATACATTAGTGATAGAGATTGTAATACATATACAGTATTAGAATCGTTGAATGACTAACAGGGTTAATTCTGGAGTAGTAAGGGGTGTGTGGGTCAAAGAATTGTAAGGCAAAATTGGAGGAGGCTCATGATAAAGACTGAAGACATGACATTAAGGATCACAAAGCAGACAGGGAGGAACTTGAAAGGTGTTGTGTTTAAGTAAGTTCACTGGAAAACTGCTGAGTGCAGTAAAGTTATTTTGTAATGCATTGAAATATGCGTAAGAGTAGATGGATGTCTTAGTTAGTGGTTTAGCATTAGTATTGGAACGAGACAAGGATGTGTGACATCCCCATTGTTATTCAGTATGTATGCTTGCTTGTCTGTCTTTCTGTTTAACATGAGAAGGGGAGAGACCCAAAAGGGTACAGTAAAGGAGAGCAAAGATAATGATGCTTGGAGTATCTGAAATCTTATGTACAGAGGACCTGTGTGCGTGATTGTGGTGCATGGATGAAGAAAGTGGTTGCAAGGATGTTGTATATGTGGAAAAAGCATTCCAATAATGCAGCATGCTATTCAAATGCCATCTCCAATGGTTGAAACTGCCCATTAAGTGTTCCCCACTTTTTATCCCGTTAAACCTATGTAATGTCCCTCTCATGTCAGCTTTACCTAAGTACAGTAGGCCTTGGCCTTAGGAAGAATATCTGTAGTCTAGTTATCATAGAGGGTTTTTAGTAGGCAGATTAGAGTTTAATCGTGGAGTTTTTTCCCACTACTCCTTTACCCCAATGACTGCGTAAAGCATTCCAGAAATGCTGATCGGTTGACTGCATCGTACATTCCAGAAGAGCCACATGAAATATTGTGAAATTTTCAGTCATTTTTTTGCACCTACTGCATGCTTTGATGAGTGGGTCGCGAATTGTCGGTGAGGAATGTAAACTTTGTCTGACTAAGATGTTATTATGTTAAAACAAATGGTGAAAACACAATTTTTAAAACTGGTTTTCCCGCACCACGGATGCAGGAAATGTTTAGGGCCACCGCAGCCAAGGGTTCAAGCATCTGTAACGTCATGTGCTGAAGTCTCTTTTCATCCATCCATCCATCATCTAATCCTATGTTGTCCCATGAGGAGCATAGGAGCCTGTGGCTAGGCAAGTTTGTCCTGACCTTTAAGATGAGAGTGACCAGCCTAACTCATCCCTGAGTGGCATTACATGAGCATTAAATCCCAACCACACCATGGATATAAACCTACCCAGGTTCAATCCGATTGGGGCGCCTTCATTACCCACTAAACCACCAGGTGTCATAATTTGGTTATATGGTTACCACCCAGCATAGTACACGGTTTCCTGGTGTACAGGAAACCATTTGGCTTGTCTATCAGTGTAGAGTCACCCATAGGCAGAAGGAAGAGGAAAGAACAAAGGAAAGAAAGGCAGAAGAGGGAGTGTAAAGTCATCTGTAGGCAGAAGGAAGAGGAAAGAATGAAGGAAAGGAAGACAGAAAAGGAAGGAAGGAAGAGGAAAGAACGAAGGAAAGAAAGGCAGAAGAGGGAGTGTTTAGCCATCTGTAGGCAGAAGGAAGAGGAAAGAATGAAGGAAAGGAAGACAGAAAAGGAAGGAAGGAAGAGGGGAGAGGACAGACACCCAAAGCAGCACTGCACTGAGTGAGTGGATGGTGAGTGTCCCTACCTGCCACTTTAAGTCTGCTTACCTCTTGTTAAGTAGGCTATATCTTTGGAGGCATGTTTGTACTCCCAGCTAATCTGTACTTCAGTTGGGGTCATAGAGGATCTTTGGTAGGCAAGTTGAGATCAGACAATAAGGGTAACATTTTAGACTTTTGCCATAGGTTATAGATCTCACAGTTTGCAGATTCTGAGTGTGCAGAACCATAGATTAACATTTTATCTGTCCATATGGAGGGTTTGAGTTATGCAGGTGATCCTCAGTGCTAATAGTGAACATGCTATAGATTTAAGTGGTATCAGAAATTGAATACAGTATACAGGAGTTTCTTAAGTTTTGCTTCCTCCCCCCCCCCCCAAATAACTTCGCTAAATTTAATATGTCCAGATTTTCATGTCTTATTTTTGCCATACTTCTCAAACTTTTGGACATTTTTCCCTGTATTAAGGAAATAAAGCAGGGGGGGGGGAGAATAGGTAACAGGTTTTGGGGGTGTGCTGAGAAGGAATTCAGTGCCAGGAAACATGACACTCGCACAGGTGAAGAATGCTGTGAAGCGGCTGAAAAATGGGAAAGCAGCTGGGGTTGATGAGGTGTATGCAGAGATGATTAAGTGTAATGGCGAGCGTGGAATGGATTGCTTGTTGGAGATATGTAAGAAGGCATGGATGAGTGAAACTGTGCCAGCAGAATGGAAAAAGGCTGTGATTATACCCCTGTACAAAAATAAAGGTGAGCAAAGTGAGGGCAAGAATTATCATGGCATAAGTTTATTGAGTGTTGTAGGGAAGGTATATGGAAGAATTATTACAGAGAAAGTAAGAGAGATATCAGCAGTCCCTAGTGAGTGATGAAAAGGGTGGCTTTAGGAGTGGCAGGGGATGTGTGGATCAAATATTTGCAGTGGGACAGATAGTGGAGAAGGACTATAAGGTGTTTGTGGCATTTATGGATCTGGAGAAAGCATTACGACCGAGTAGACAGAGATGGATTATGGAAGATTTTGCACATGTACAGTGTAGATGGCAAGCTGCTAGGTGTTGTCAGAAGTTTGTATGATGGTAATGAAGCATGTGTAAGGGTAAATGGGCATCTAAGTGAATGGTTCACGATCAGTGTGGGCGTGTGACAAGGTTGTGTGATGTCCCCATGGTTGTTTAGTACTCATACATTTATGAATGGGGTGATAAGAGAAGTAAAAGCATGAGTAATGAAGAGAGGGATGGTGTTGGTAATGAATAGTGATGGATGGAATATCTCAGATTCATTTCATGCTGATGATGCAGGGCTACTTGCAAATTCCGGACAAGAACTTGGTAGACTAGTGCAGAGCTTTGCTGATGTCTGTGAGCATCGTGCCTTGATAGTAAATGTAGAAAAGAGTAAAGTGATGGTTATTGAGAGAGAAGTTGACTCCCAGTGTGATATTATAGTGAGTGGAGAGAGACTGGAATTAGTGAGAGAGTTCAAATACCTGGGTACAGTGATAGAATAAAGAGGAAAATTTTCAAAATAAGTGGAAAGTAGGGTGACAAGGAAGGAAAGTAGTTGGTGCTATGAAGGCCTTGATAAGAAACAGAGGCTTGAGTGTTGCAGCTGCATGAGGCTTAAATGAAGGAGTGTTAGTGCCAACTTCATTATATGAATGTGAGACTATGGTGTGGCATGAAAATGAAGAGTCAAGAGTGAGAGCAGTGGAGATGGGACTGCTGGGGAATGTACATGAAGTACAGAGAGTGGATAGGATACGAAATAATGTGATCTGTGAAAGATGTGGAGTGAGGAAGTCTGTG
>JAGKTI010011303.1:0-26680 GCA_018397915.1 Birgus latro
GATAGCTTGGCATTTGTCTTATATAGGTCTTTTTGAAAATCACTTCCCCAGATTAGTTTCCCCCAAATTTCAACCCACAGCATTTAAAGTCCAACTGTTAGATTTTTTATGAATGGAGGATGCCTGTAATCTGGTATAAGGATTATTTATATTTGTTTTTCCTTCCTCTGTTCATCTTATGTAAAAAGGGGAGGAGAGAGAGAGAGCGAGGGAAATTCCAGGGTGTTGAAAAAGGTAACTGTATTGTATAGATACATTATTTTATTGTCTTTAATGTTAGAGAGAGAGAGAGATTCCAGGGTGTTTAAAAAGGTGATTGCATTGTATCAATGCATTATTTTGTTTTTTCTTTAATGTTGTAATAAGTGCTTGGGGAAGGGCAGTGAAGTGGTGTTGGACAGGGCAACATGGAGGCAGTTTGTATGTGGCCACCTCATATGGGATTAAGGTGTCTGGCAATAGGTAGGTAGATAGATATTATGGGAGCTGAATATTGTTTTGTCTGAAGGTCCATCCACACACACACTGGCCACCTGTCAGTGTGAGGCATGATGATAGAACACATTTTACAGTCACCGCTTGCACAACGTGCAGTCCTAGTGCGCGAAACTCGCATAACACAGAAGGCAAGATTTGAGGCCAAAAAATGGTCGTAACGCAAAAATGATAGATATAACGCAGGTGGAGGAAGTTGGCCTTTTTTTTTTTTTTTTTTTTTTAAATCTTACTATGCTGCAACGATAGAGATAGTATAGCCAGAGGCCCTAAATTATGATTCAGACAGTCATAGTGCTGCCAGTTGTAACATGTGGCTGTCATGTGTCTGTGTGGGGTGTCATCATGGCCCACTGAGCATTCCTGCCCCAGTTGAGCCTACCTTCTTCCCTCGGTCTGGCTGCACATGTGCTTTGTGTGAGCTTTGCTCTATTTTTTGGCCACAGAACTCCACTCCACCTCCCCCCAGCAAGCCCACAGTCTCTTCCATTCAAGGTGGGGAATCCTCTTGTGTTTGTATGTAATGAAGTCTTTATTAGATAGGTAAATGTCCTGGAAAAACCCTGAAAATTGCCCCAAAAGGTGAACTTGAGGCTGGCTTGGGTATCATGAAACCCTTGAACATGTAAACATAAACATATGGCCCTATAATGCCGAATTTTCATAAACCGGAAGCTTCAGGGTACAATATTCCCACGTTGTGAGAGCAGTGACTGTAATTTTACCAGACAGAATGACATAGTGTAATTTCACCAGAACTACATGCTGTAATTTCATCAGACAGAACAACTCACTATAATATCACCAGACATGAAATTCAATAACCCTTATGTATGAAGTAGGAGTGTGTGTGTCCTTGGTTACTAGTCTAACTACACATGGCCATCAACTGAGATGAAGGGGATTATGGATCTTTGTTATGAGATAGGAATGAGTCTTCTTGGTTACTAGTCAAATTAACCCTCTAATCTGACTACACTTGGCCATCAACTGAGCTGAAAGAGTCTCCATGGTTACTAGCCAAATCAACCCTCCAGTCTGACTACACTTGGCCATCAACCTAGTTCTGAAAGGGATTATGGATAGGAATGAGTCTCCTTAGTCAATCAACCATCCAATCTGACTGCACTTGGCCATCAACTGAGCTGAAAGGGGTTGTGGATTGGATTTAGTCTCCTTGGTTACTAGTCAAAATTCCAGCAAACACAGTATAGAAGCATTGTATTAGTAGCCTAGATGGGGCTTTGGTTCATCATATCACAAGTGCCCAGTGAGTGTGTGGGTGGGAGATTTTGTTATATATAAATGGAAGAACAAGGTGATGTTGATGGTGGTGGTGGTGGTGATGATATGGTGGTGGTGGTGATGATGGCAGTGGTGATGATGATGATGATTGTGGTGGGGTGATCATCCATTTTTTAACCTGTATGGGAAAAAGAGGTTGGAATGATATTGGTGATGGTAATGATGATGATGATGATGATGATAGTAATAATAATGATGATGGTAGCAATAATGATGATGATGATTGGTGGTGGTGGTGGTGGTGGTGATCATTCTTGTACTTTAAAATCTTAATGTCACTTCATCCCATTTTTACAATATGTGGGAAAACGAGGTTGGAGTGATGATGATGATAATAGTTTTGATGATGATGATGATGGTAGTTTTGATGATGATGATGGTACTTTTGATGATGATGATGGTAGTTTTGATGATGATGGTGCTGGTGGTGGTAATGAGGATGATAGTGATGATGATGATGATGTAATAGTACTGTATATTCTAGTCGCTGCAGATTTTGTCCTATCATAAGGTTATATACTCATGTCACTTTAACTTGGACAAGGTGTTCTTCCTCCTACAGCTTATTTCACATAGCTCAGTGGCAGAAAAAATAATTCCAAATCAATACATCCTTTCCATAGCACTTCTTCATGACTAGCATTATATTCTTTTGTTAATCTTAATAACCCAGCATTCAAGATGGACAGATGACAATTTTAGGCCAAGTTAGAGTGATAAGAGTATAGTTTTCTGGACATTTTGGTAATTAATGCTGTCTTATGATTTCTCACTCCATGCTTAGCTGGGAAAAAATAAATCAGGATAATGATGATGATGATGGTAATGGTGATGATGATGATGATGGAAATGATGATGATGATGATGGTATGGTGATGATGATGGTATTGATGATGATGATGATGATGTACTGTATGTTCCTAATCTTCTTAAAGTTAGTTGTATCCCACAGGAAGTGTGTATAATATCTTGGCAGGCAATATTAAGATAGAAAAAAGTGGAAAGTATTAAGAATATATGGACTAGATGGGAAGTTGTTGAAGGCCATGAAGAGTATGTATGAGGGTGCTAAGGCTGCAGTGCGTGTGGATAGTGAACTGAGTGAATTTTTCTATTTGAAGGCTGGACTAAAACTGGGATGTGTCATGTCTCCATGGTTGTTCAATTTGTATATGGATGGGGTTATGAGAGATACAAGGTAGGGCAGTGGATGTTGGGGTGGTCCTAATGAGAGAGGGCAGTGTGTGGAAACTCCCTATACTGTTGTTTGCAGATGGTAGCCTACTGTATTAAGTGATGATGAAAGGGAACTGCAATGCTTGGTGGATGAGTTTGGGAGAGGGGGTAAGAAATGGAATCTAATGGTGAATGTAGAGAAAAGTTATGGTCTTTGAGAGAAGTGAAGTCAGAGAATGTACAGTGAGGTTGGATGAGGAGGAAATGGAAAATGAGAGTGCATTTAAGTAATGTAATGAGTAAGGATGGAAGTTTAGAGGGTGAAGTGCTTGAAAGGGTACAAGGAAGAAATGAGTTATTTGAGAGGAGCATGTGGAGTGATATGGAGAGATAGACTGACAAATAAGGAAGTGAAAGAGAATTGTGGTGTGGATGTGGATGTGATAGAAAGCTTTAGGAGAAACACAATGAGGTGGTTTGGCCATGTAGAGAGGATGTAGAGCGAGAGACTGACGAGGAGAGTGTATGTGAGTGAGGTGGAGGGGGGGAGAGGGAGGGGGAGGCCAAGGATGAGATGAAGGGATGGAGTGGAGAGGTATATGAGAAGTATGAGCTTGGGGCAGGGCAGTGAAATGGCAGGGGACAGGGTGACATGGAGGCAATTTGTTTGTGGCCACCCCCTACAGGATTAAGGCATCTGGCAATAGATAGATAGATAGAAAAGTGTGTTTTCTTCCTTGGCTGGCAATTTTAGGTTGAGAAAAGTGCATGTAATTCTTTGGCTGGCAATTTTAGGATGGGAAAAGGGTATTTGATTCCTTGGCTGGCAATTTTAGGGTGAGAGGTTCCTTGGCTGGCAGTATTAGGGTGAGAAATTCCTTGGCTGTCAGTTTTAGGATGAGAAAAGGGTGTGTGGTTCCATCCATTCATCATCCAATCCTATGTTGCACCATGAGGAGCATACGAGCCTGGGGCTAGGCAAATTGATCTTGACATTTAAGATGAGTGAGACTAGCCTCACTCATCCCTGATTGGCATTATGTGAGCAGTAAACCCCAGCCACCCCTTGGATATAAACCTACACAGGGTCAATCCTTGGCTGGCAATTTTAGGATGAGAAAAAGGTGTGAATAGGAAAAAGGAGGAGGTAAATGATGATCTAGGAAGAAAAATGAATGCAAACTATTCTGAAATTAGGAAGTTCTTGTGGAAAGAGGTGCAGAAATGTTGAAGTGAAAGCAGAAAGAAATGTGAAGGTGTCAAGGATGCTAAGGACCAGATGAAAAGAATAATATTTTGAATGCCTGATGAATGGGAATAGAGAGAGCAGCTGTAAACATGATTGGTTTTGGGGGTGTGCAGAGAAGGAATGCAGTGCCAGGAAATATGATACTTGCACAGGTGAAGAGCACTGTGAAGCGGTTGAAAAATGGGAAAGCAGCTGGGGTTGACAAGTGTATGCAGAGATGAATAAGTGTAGTGGAGAGGGTGGAATGAAGTGCTTGTTGGAGATACTGTATATAAGAAGGCAAGGATGAGTGAAACTGTGCCAGCAGAGTGGAAAAAGGCTGTGATTGTACCCCTGTACAAAAATAAAGGTGAGTGAAGTGAGTGCAAGAATTATCATGGCATAAGTTTATTGAGTGTGGTAGGGAAGGTATATGGAAGAATTATTATAGAGAAAGTAAGAGAGATATCAGAAGTTCCAGTGAGTGATGAACAGGGTATCTTTGGGAGTGGCAAAGGATGTGTGTACATCAAATACAGTACAGTATTTGCAGTGAGACAGATAGTGGAGAAAGCTTGTGAGAAGGACTATAAGGTGTTTATGGCATTCATAGATCTGGAAAAGCATATGACAAAGTGGACAGAGAAGGATTTTGGAAGGTTTTGCACATGTATGGTGTAGATGGTAAGCTGCTAGGTTCCATCAAGAGTTTTTATGATGGTAGTGAAACATGTGTAAGGGTTAATGGGCCTCTAAGTGAATGGTTCACGATCAGTGTGGGCGTGTGTCAAGGTTGTGATGGCCCCATGGTTGTTCAGTATATATATATGGATGGGGTGATGAGAAAAGTAGAAACATGAGTAATGGAGAGAGGGATGGCATTGGTAATGATTGGTAATGAATGAAATATCTCAACTTTGTTGTATGTTGATGATGCAGTTCTACTTACAAATACCGGACAAGAACTTCGTAGGCTAGTGTAGAGTTTTGCTGATGTCTGTGAGCGTCGTGCCTTGAGAATAAATGTAGAGAAGAGTAAAGTGATGGCTATTGAGAGAGAAGGTGACTCCCAGTGTGATGTTACAGTGAATGGAGAGAGACTGGATTTGGTGAGAGAGTTCAAATACCTGGGTACAGTGATAGAAAAGAGGGAAAATGTGCAAAAAAAAAGAAAAGTAGAGTGACACAAGGAAGGAATGTAGCTGGTGCAATGAAGGCCTTGATAAGAAACAGAGGCTTGAGTGTTGCAGGTGCATGAGGCTTTCATGAAGGAGTGTTAGTGCCAACTTTAACAAATGGGTGTAAGACTATTTTTGTGGCATGAAAATGAAAAGTCAAGAGTGAGAGCAGTGGAGATTGGACTGCTGAGGAATGTATTTGGAGTATGGAGAGTTGATTGGATACGAAATAGTGTGATATTCGTGAGAGACGTGGAGTGAGGAAGTGTGTGGACATCAGAATCAAAGAGAGAGTACTGAGATGGTGTGGTCATGTGGAGAGAATGGATAACAAAAGAGTGGTGAAAGAGGTATATCTGAGCAAATTTGAAGGAGGGAGGAGGCGAGGTAGGCCAAGGAGAAGGTGGAGAGATATTGTGAATGAGCGTGTGAGGAAGAGAGGTTTGGAAGTCAGTGAGGCTATGAGACTGGCAAGAGATCGAGCTGGCTGGGTGAATATTGTGAGGAGAAACGCATGACCAGGGATTTGGCACCCCTTTTAGTGTGACAGTGTCCGGATTGACTCTGTCGGATATGTGTATGTGAAGCTACAGAACGTGGGAATGTTTTTGGCATGTCAGATAGAGCCAAGATTTTGGGGGCTTGAATGGTGAGTGAATGGAAGAGCAGCCCATTGGATTGGGCAAATCTGGGCTGTCTGGACATTGCTGCTACTCACCCTGCCCCAAGGTGGGAAAGGAGATCCAGATGATGATGATGATGATGATGAAAAGTGTGTGAGGTTCCTTGGCTGTCAGTATGTGAGAAAAATGTGTGTGGTTCCTTGGCTGGCAATTGTTTCTTGTATGAGGGAGGGGGGAGTGAGCTGGGGGGAGGGTAGGCAAATGGTGGGTGACAGAGCGACTTGGAGGCATTTTGTCTGCGGCCACCCTTTGTGGGATTAGGGCATTGGGCTATAGATAGATAATTTGTAACAGCTCCAGCATACAGCTTGGTCCATATATAACACTCATCTTCCACATTGCTAGGCAGTTTTTCATGTGTTTTTGGGACAGCTGTGTGTTATCAGTGTCTGTCCTGCATCATTTATCCATTTCCTACTCCCAGTACCACACTCCTACCCATGCCAGCAGACTGAGCCATTCCCACCAGACAATATAACCCCAGGTAAGTTTTTAGTGGAGTGCTGTATAACCCACTCAACCCAGGGATATCTTTTTCTTATATTTTGGCCCCTCCTTTTTTTTTTTTTTTTTTTCCGTCTTACAATAGACTTTTTTAAAAACATGAAAAGTTTGATATAGCCTTCATTAACCCACAGAATTCATAAATGTCTTTTCAAATTTAATTCTTCACAGCTTAATGTGAGTGAGCTTTGGCAAGCTTAGTCTTAATTAGGGTAGGGTAGGTTAGCCAGTCAGATTTGGTTCGTTTGATGTACATTAGGCTTGGTTAGGTTGATCTGAATTAGGGTTAGGTTAGGTTATTCAGAGTTGGATGTGGTTTTGTCAGGTTTGTAAAATTAGGTCATATCAGGTCCCAGTCTGTTCATGGTCACATTAAACTTTTTGTTTATTTATTTATTCATTATTTTTTAATATTGTTATTTTTTTAGTGTTTTAAAAGTTTGTTAGTGAATGAGATAGACTGCAGGCCAAAGTTGTCCTTTTCCCAGAGACTACCGTCTGACTTGTGTGTGATTGGGAGTGAGTTGAGGGATGTTTGTATAATCAGGTAGCACTGGTGCTGCCATTATCACAGAGCTTTCTAAAGTGAAATACAACAGTATTAGGTTTGGTTTATGTTACAGCCTTTACAAAGCTAAAGGTATGCAGAGCAAAATCTGAGTCACAGAGACTTTTACTTGATAACCTAAATCATGTGGAAAGGAAGAATAAGATATTTAAGGTGGCATATCAGGTGAAGAGGGATAATTGGGATATTATCAGTGTGCAATGTATGTAGAATGATGAAGGAAGGGTAGTGGTGAACAGTGGGGATATTAAAGATGCATGGAGAGAGCATTACAGCTGGATGTTGAATGAGGAGTTTGACTGGGACAGGCAAGGTTTGGAGCCAGCAGATCCAGTGTTTGGCCCTTGGCCTTTGATTGACACTGCTACTGTGAGTGAGACAATAGGCAGGATGCAGGTGGGGAAGGCAGCAGTTGTGTCTGGGTTGATTGCTGAAATGTTGAAAGCCTCAGGAGATACAGGAATGGCGTTGGTCACTGACCTGATAAATACGAGTATATATGAGTGTGTTTTCCCAGATGAATGGATGAAGAGTGTAATTGTAAATGTGTACAAAGGGAAGGGTGATGCCCTGGAAAGAGGAAATTATAGATGCATAAAGCTTTTATACCAGGTAATGATGGTAATGGAGAGAGTTGTAGAAGGTATGATAAAAGAAAGAGTGATTATTGATAGATGCAGTTTGAGTTTATGCCAGGCAGGGGGACTGCTGATGCCATATTCATTGTTCAACAGCTTCCTTGAAAGCAGTGATAAGAAGCAGGGAAGTGAGCATGGAAGTGAAAAAGCTACTACCTGACAGTATTGTGATGCCAACTCTAATGTATGGAAGTGAAGCTTGGATCTTGTTGGAGGGACAGAAGTCTAGAGTGAGAGCAGTGGAAATGAGTTATTTGAAAGGAGCATGTGGAGTCACATGGTGAGGCAGACTGGCAAATGAGGAAGTGAAGGAGTGTTGTGGTGTGGATGTGGATGTGATAGGAAGTGTTAGAAGAAACACACTGAGGTGGTTTGACCATGTGGAGAGGATGGAGAGTGAGAGACTGATGAGGAGAGTGTATGTGAATGAGGTGGAGGTGGGGCAAGGAAGGAGTAGGCCAAGGATGAGATGGAGGGATGGAGTGGAGAGGTATATGAGAGAGGGGGGTGTGAGCTGGGAGCAGGGCAATGAAATGGAAGGGGACATGGAGATGATATGTTTGTGGCCACCCCTTACGGGATTAAGGCATCTGGCAATAGATAGATAGAGAGATAGATAGAAAAGGGAACTGTACTTTGTTTTTGTTGATTTGGAGAAGGCCTTTGACAGTGTCCCGAGAGAGATGGTGAAGTGGGCAATGAGAAAGCTTGGGATGGAGGAGTGGCTGGGTAGGGTGGTTATGACCATGTATGTGGGTGCACGCACCCAGGTAAAAGCGAATGGAGATTTGAGTGATGAGTTTTCTGTGAATGTTCATGTGCATCAGGGGTCAGTTTTGAGTCTTGTTGTTTATCATGGTACTTGAAGCCCTCTCACGTGACTTCAGAAATGGACTCGTGTGGGAGATGTTGTATGCTGATGATTTGGTGATGATTACAGAGAATAAAAGGGATGTGGAGGAAAGATTTAGAAAGTAGAGGGATGGTATGGGAGGCAGAGGAAAGATTTAGGAAATGGAGAGATGCTAGGGGCACAAGGGCTTAAGAGTAAATGCAAGTAAAACAAAAGTGATGATATCTAGGGTTGGTGGTGGTACTGTCAAAGAAGAGGGAGAGTGGCCATGTGCATTTTGCCACAAGGGCATGGGAAGTAATTCCATCCCGTGCTGTGTTTGTGATACATGGGTGCATAAGAGATGTAGTGGTATTAGAGGTAGACTGCGAGATAATTCTAATTTTATGTGTGTGGTGTGTTGGAGAGAGCATGCAGAGATTGTCAGGCATGAAACAGTTGAATTTGCTGCTGAGTCTCTTGAATGTGTGGAATAGTTTTGTCATTTGGAAGACATGTTATGTGCTTGAGGTGGGGCTGGAGCAGCTCTGTGGCTAGGGTGAGAAGTGGTTGGAAGAAATTCAGGGAGCTGTTGCCTCTCCTGACATTGAGAGGGCTCTCCCTGCATGCTAAGGGATCTTTGTATGCAGCATGTGATAGGAGTGTAATACTGTATGGTAGAGAGACCTGGGCAGTAAAGGAAGAGGATATTCGCAGGCTCATACGTACAGAAATGACAATGATTAGGTGGATGTGCAGTGCGTCCCTGCATGCAAGGCCTAGGAGGAATGGGTTTGCAATGGAAGAGTTGAGAGGTAGGATGAGACTAAAGTGTATTGTTGTGATGAGGAGAGAGAGATTGAGGTGGTTTGGGCATGTGGAGAGGATGGGGGATGATAATTGGGTGCAGAAAGTGAGAAGCATTAGTATTGGGGGTGGGGTTGCGAGGGGTAGACTGAAAAAGACGTGGGACTAGGTCATTAAGTGTAACCTCAGGGTTAAGGGACTGAACAGAGAGGCAGCCATAGATCGAGCAGCATGGAGTGCTGCCATTAGGTGACCAAGGCCAATGCATGCAAGCATGTTGGAGCCTTCAAAATATGAAAAAGAAAACAGAAAAAAAGCAGTATTGAAATTATAAAGAGTACTGGTAATTTAGGTTTGATTCATTTTAGTTATTACAGTATGATGCATTAACTGTGTAGGGATGTGTAGGGATCTGGTGCCTCCTTGTGGTAGACTGTGCCTCACCAGGGTTGAACCAGGGTGCTTCCCATGGTGAGGTGCAAGGAAATATGAGGAGGTTTGGCTCTAGGGCAGACACCACAGCTGCTCCATCCCAGGTGCACAGCACCACCACATGTAGGCATTTAGTCAACACACATTTTTTGATGTAGTGGAGAGCATTGTTAGTGAAGGTGTTATTGGTGATAATCTCTTAACTCCATAATAAGAGGGAATGGGGAGGGAGTTGAGGCATGTTCGTATAACGGGCTGGCTCCACTGCATGGTCATAATGCAACCACATGAAGGCATCCCTTTCTTGCCCCTCACAAAGCCTTCTTAAACAAAATTGCATGTATGCATTGTTAATGAAGTACTGTATTGTAAGAAGTAATTTGTAACTCCACAATGTGATTGTAGCTAAATAATAAATACCATATGATAGCCACAACAAAATTAAATAGGCATCATTATCAAATTGTTTTGCAATAATTTGTGATAATATTCAGTGTTGTATGTTGCAGCATATATCCACAGTCCCCCCCCTGTGGTATCAATAGTGCATTCAAATAACACATTTTGCCCAAGGATGTCTATTTTACTTTGTTATGGCTACTGCTTCTGACCTCAGGTTTATTTGAATGTGGACAGGCTGAAACTGCTGTTCTTGCACTGTCCACAATACTTCTTTGGAGTGAATAGGAAGGGAGTTATGTTGTGTAACTAGGCAGTGGAGCCACCTGTTTATATCAATGCCACCACCTGAAGGCCTCATTTTGCAGTATCACTTGCTATCCTGGCTTTTGGCTGACATTTTTTCGACATTGTATAAAAACACCATCTCCAATGACACCAGTAATTTTTTGAGGGGAAGACTGCAAAAAATACTCTTCCAAGGAAAATTGTAAACAAGATCTGTTCATTTTGATGTGCCAGTACACATTGCATTTAAAAAACCTGGAGATGATAGGCAGAGGGAAATGCATAATTAGAAAGACAGTATCAGTGTTGACCTGTTGCATACATGACAGAATATTAGTTAACTATTGCATTAGAGAGTTGCACAGTAAAAGGAGTTAGGGTAGGTTAGGTTAGGTTGGAAGAAGGAAGGTTATGATAAATGGTTGTTAAAATAGATTATATTTGGTTAAGCATAGTTTGTTTGGGTTAGATTAAGTTAAGCAGGGTTGGATTGGTAGGTTATGTCAAGCAAAGTTAGATTAGGTTAGGTTAATTATAAATGATAAGGGATCTTGTTTGGTGAAGTCAAGTTAGGTCCCTTCTGGTTTATTATTCCTACCACCAAACAGTTTTAGTGTAGTGGAGACACTGTTGTTGTTGTTGTTGTTGTTGCTTACCCCTGGTCTGCCTGGCCAAGCAAACTCCTTGATAACAGATAAGCAGTTCTGTGGGGCTGTCCTATAGGTACTGTACAGTACATACACACTGTAGGGATTTGATGCCCCCTTGTGGTAGACAGCACCTCTCCAGGGTTGGATCAGGGTCCTTCCCATGGTGACATGCAGGGAAATATGAGGAAATTTGGCTCCTGGGTGTATGGTGCAACTGCTCTGTCCAGGGTACACAGTGCCACCACATGGCTTCTTGTCAGCCCCACACATCACTAAGCTAAAGGGTTTGTAGTGATTGTATATAACTCCTTTACTGCAAGAGGTCTGTGTCTGTTGGTAATTGCATCATCCATTCCTCTATTGCTTCATCAAGAGCTTGGCTGTTCAGTGCACATATTTAACCCATTAAAACCCATTCTCCTAAAAACAAAAATACCCAACTGACAATTTTCAAAACTTAATAAAGAGAGGGCATCCCAGATTTTGACCTGTGACTATGAGACAGTAGGTGTAGGGTGGTATGTCATGTACCCTGCCAGCAAAGTGCCACCCCCATCAACCCTGGCCAGTTATGTGTTACAGTGAGTGACCAATCTTTTCCCCTTAGTAACATTATGTGAATGATAAACCCTATCCATCCCTTGTTTTCAGCTTTAATTGGTCAAATCCAGTTTTGTTCTATTTCACTTACAAAGGCTCCTACATGCTTGACAGGTCTCCATGCTGCTTGATCTCTAGCAGCCTCTCTGTTCAGTCCCTTAACCCTGAGGTCACACTGTATGACCGTAACCTAAGTCATTTATAGCACATTAACCCACTAAACCACCAGGCATCCATTTGTTGGCTATACAGTAATATAGACTAAATTCAGGCAAGCAAGACCATGAGGCATTATCCCAAGTAAAATACAGCAAACATTACACTTAAAAGAGGGAGTCTTAATATTAAGTGCACTATAATGCAGGTAATAATATACCACAGTCCCCCCCTGTGGTATTAATAGGGTAAAAATAATACTTGTGTCCCTCAGTTGTCTTATTGTATTTTGTTGTGGGTAACACGAAGGGGTTTTATTTGCCATGAAACACACCATAAACCAATTAGTCTGGTGATAAACTGATTTTGTTGCCATCACATGAGTTAGTTCCATTTTATGCAGATGCCTTATGGTGAGGGGCTTGTTAATGGGCAGTGGTTTCAGCTGGTTATTGCTCTCCAACACAAACCTATAATTCTTTTCAGTACTGTGTAGACACATTGTGGCCAACAGGTTATCAATGGCCAGTGGTTCTGACTGGCTGTAACAGTGCCACCACATGAAGGCTCTGTAGGGCCTACTTCTTTCTTTTTACTATCAGATAATTTCAGTAATTCAGCTTTGTAGAGACAGCTTGTGGTGAAGGGGTTGCCAGTTTCCTGAGGACAATTTATCAGTTATAATTTTTTCATTTATAAAGACACAAACATGCTTGCATGCATCAGCCTTGGTCACCTAATAACTACTGTGCATACTGTTCGATCTCTGTCTGCCTCCCTATTCAGTCCCTTATTTTAATGATACAAGATACAGTACTCATTAAGCTGTTTAATTTGCTCAAGATAATTATAACAACATACACTCTCATATTGCCCCCTTTGGATTATAGGGGCCCACACCTAGGCTATTGTAGTCTGCAACATATAAGGGTAGGGCACCAGCCTGTTTCTGTGGTTACATTTTGCTTGATTGGAAAATCTGTGGGTGTCTCTAGACCCTTTCAGAGCATAGGGGTATGAGGGAAGATGACCAGCCTACTTCCCTTGGTGGCAGTACATGAACTTTAATCAACCAGTGCCATTTTACCAGCTTTGAAGTGTAGGGGCCCATGGCTAGGCTACCATAGTCCAGAACATTTAAGGATAGTAGACTGACCTGTGTCCCTAGTAGCATTTGATGTGATAGGACTCCCTCTGGTCGCATCTTCAGCCATAGTACACACACCACACTGCATTCCAACACCACTTCTACCAGTAGGTTAGTGGTACAGTGTTTTATTTTGTTGTGCTGAAACATAAACAGCAGAACCCAGGACACAGCTTGTGGCCCTTGTTCTAAGAAGCATTATGAGCCCTTGACCATTCACTCGTGCTCTCAGTAACCCCAACCTGCCCTTGGCAAAATAGTATTAATTGTATCATATATTGTTTATAAAGGCTCCAGCATGGTTGTATTTGCTAGTCGGAGTCACCTAATGGCGACTGTCCATGCTGCTTAGTCTCTGGCAGCTTCCCTATTCAGTACCTTAATCATAATCGTTTCGTTTTTGAAGGCTCCAACATGCTTGCATGTGTCGGCCTTGGTCACCTAATGGCGGCTCTCCACGCTGCTCGATCTCTGGCAGCCTCCCTATTCAGTCCCTTAACCCTTAAGTCACATTTAATGACCTCGTCCCATGTCTTTCTCGGTCTACCCCTCCCAACCCCTCCCCCAATATTAACACTTCTCACCCTCTGTACCCAATTATCATCCCCCATCCCCATCCTCTCCACATAATAATAATTCTGATGATACATTGCTCTTTGTTTGAAAATGTGATAAAACTTGTTAGGAATAGATTATGTAATACTGAAGAATATTTACTACTTATTACTGTAGTTTGCTACTGGCCTGCTACCCTCCCCTTATCATTGGTGTACTGTTGCCATTAACCCCCTTGTCTCCTGGGGCCTGATAGGCAGTAGGTGGGGCAGGTGAGGTTAGGGTAAGGGTCAGGTAGGTTTAGATCAGGTAAGGTTAGAATTAGGGTAAACTAATTTTAAGGTAAGCTTGGATAAGTTTTTTTTTGGGGGGGTTATATTTGGTTAAGCTAAATTTTAAAGTATGTTAAGTGTGGTTAAGTTTAGTCTGATAAGGTTAAATTTGATTAAGTTAAATTATGTTAGAAATTACCATCAGAGTGGAATTGTGAGAAGTAGTAGTAGTATAATGATGACGGCCAGAGCGCTCCGCTCTGGCCGTAGGGTTGGAGGATCAAATCCACCCAAGGGTCATTGGTAGACATCAGGAAGGGCATCCAGTCATAAAATGCTACACGCTCCAATCCAAAAAGGCCGGCGCATGCAAGCATGTTGCAGCCTTCAAAAATGAAACGAAACGAAACGATGTGAGGAGGGTATGAGGCAGGATGATGTGGTATTGTATGAGGAGGGTATGAGGCAGGATGATGTGGTATTGTATGAGGAACGTATGAGTGGTATTTTATGGGAGAAAGGCATCACTGAAAATAAGACATGCAGCATTTAACAGCTCACGGACTGGTAGAAGTAGTAGCTGGTGTTGGTGCTTAACCCTGGTCTGTCTGATTGAGCATACCCATCAATCACAGGTAAACAACTGCCCCCATTGGATTCAGGATTGTCCTACAGGTTCCCTACACCATTGATGTTTGTGTGTGTGTGTGTGTGTATTAATATGTGATGTACCTTTGTAGTCTGTCTGTCCTATCTATCTGTCTATCTATTGCCAGATGCCTTAATCCCATAAGGGGTGGCCACAAACAAATTGCCTCCATGTCATCCTGTCCCCTGCAATTTCATAGCCCTGCTCGCAGCTCACACACCCCTCTCTCATTATATGTCATGATGGGCTAATTAACAAACAGGCATTTGATGTAAACTGGGTGTGGGTAGTGTCTAAAAAGCCAGGATAGAGGAACTTAGCTGTGTTTAATGGTACCTCTGATGGGTGGATGTTTGGGTGAGGGGAGTTTGTTGAATAGTGTTCAGATCAAGCTGTTTATTACCCTGCATGTGAAGTGAATCTGTAGGTGTTCATTTATAGTTAGTGTAGGATTGGAGGTAGGATGGCAGTGTAGGAGGTCTGGCACTGTGTGTGTGTATGTGTTGATTTATGTGGCTTGTATTGTGTGGTTCTGTTATAAAGAATTGTGTGCCTCTCATATCAAGATACTCCTTAACAGTGAGGAATTCAGCTTTAGAATATAAGTGAGCAACAGTAGTAGTATTGGTGGTGATGATATGGACTTGGTTTGTGTATGGTTTGCAAGGTTTTGTAGTGAGTTTTAGACAGGATGGTGAGTTTTAGATAGAAGGATTTAACAAGGTAGTGAGAGCAAGAAGCATATAGACTAGTGAAGAGAAAAATGAAAGAGGTAAATGATGATCTAGGAAGAAAATTGAATGCAAACTATGAAAACAGGAAGTTATTCTGGAAAGAGGTGTGGCAATGTAGAAGTGAAAGCTGAAAGAAATGTGAAGGATGTAGGTGGTAGATTATTAGCCCATGGGGATGAAGTAAGGGCCAGATGGAAAGAATATTTTGAAAGCCTGATGAATGGGAATAGAGAGAGTAGAGTGCCTGTAAACATGATTGGTTTTGGGGGTGTGCAGAGAAGGAATACAGTGCCAGGAGACATGACATTCGCACAATTGAAGAGTGCTGTGAAGCGGCTGAAAAATGGGAAAGCAGCTGGGGTTGATAAAAGTGTATGCAGAGATGATTAAGTGTAGTGGAGAGAGTGGAATGAAGTGCTTGTTGGAGATACTGTATATAAGAAGGCATAGATGAGTGAAACTGTGCCAGCATTGTGGAAAAAGGTTGTGATTGTACTCCTGTACAAAAATAAAGGTGAGTGAAGTGAGTGCAAGAATTATCATGGCATAAGTTTATTGAGTGTGGTTGGGAAGGTATATGGAAGAACTATTATAGAGAAAGGAAGGGAGATATCAGAAGTCCTAGTGAGTGATGAACAGGATGGCATTAGGAGTGGCAGAGGATGTGTGGATCAAATATTTGCAGTGAGACAGATAACAGACAAGACTTGTGAGAAGGACCATAAGGTGTTTATGACATTTATGGATCTGGGAGATGCACACAACAAAGTTGACGGGGAAGGATTGTGGAAAGTTTTGCGCATTTACGGTGTAGATGGTAAGCTGCTAGGTCCCGTCAGGAGTATTTATGATGGTAGTGAAGCATGTGTAAGGGTTAATGGGCATCTAAGTGAATGGTTCATGATCGGTGTGGGCATGCGACAAGGTTGTGTGATGTCCCCATAGTTGTTCAGTATATATGTGGATGAGGTGATGAGAGTAGAAACACGAGTAATGGAGAGAGGGATGGCATTGGTAATGAATGGTGATGGATGGAATATCTCAGATTTGTTGTATGCTGATGATGCAGTACTACTTGCAAATACCGGACAAGAACTTGGTAGGCTAGTGCAGAGTTTTGCTGATGCCTGTGAGTGTCATGCCTTGAGAGTAAACGTAGGAAAGAATAAAATGATGGTTATTGAGAGAAAAGGTGATTCCCAGTGTGATGTTGCAGTGAATGAAAAGAGACTGGATATGGTGAGAGAGTTCAAATACCTGGGTACAGTGATAGAAAAGAGAGGAAAATGTGCAAAAGAAGTGGAAAGTAGAGTGACATAAAGAAGAAAATTAGCTGGTGCAATGAAGGCCTTGATAAGAAACAGAGGCTTGAGTGTTGCAGGTGCATGAGGCTTACATGAAGGAGTATTAGTGAAAACTTTAACATATGGATATTTGACTATGGTGTGGCATGAAAATGAAAAGTCANAATAAACAATAAATCACTTGGGAAAAGGTGTTAGGGAACTTTACGCAGTGTATGGTGATTCTGGAATGATTTATGTAACACTGAAGAGGACAGTAAGGTGTAATAAACAAAATAAATCACTCAGGAAAAGGTGTTACAGAGCTTCCTTCACTGATGAGAATATCAGCCATGAACATAGTGAAATTTGATGAGCTTTAACAGAGGCAGGCATGAGTCTCCTTTGTTACTAGTCAAATGAACCCTCCAGTCTGATTATACTTGGCTATAAACTGAGCTGAATAGAGTTAATATATGTCAGATAAAAACAGACTGACAATAAAATGTTGATGTGAATTGGCTATATTAGTAAACAGTAGGGTTAGAAGCTGGGCCAGGGGAAGGGAAAAAAAGTATATATCAGAGGAAACTGGCTGATTAAAAACTTGAATACTTACTCATGGTTGTGTGGAATTTGATAAGTCGTAGGAATGAGTCTTCTTGGTTAGTAGTCAAAATTACCATCCATAGTATACAGTATATCTGAGGAAACTAGGTGACTTATACGACATGAATACTTACTCATGGTTATGTGAAATTTGATAGGGGTATGAGGTAGGTATGTCTCCTTGGTTACTAGTCAAAATTATCATCCATTCTGGCTACATTTGGCCTTGAACTGAGCAGAAAAAGGATAAGGATATTTTTCAGGTGAAATTAAACAAACTATAGTCTTGCAGTAATTGAACATTTACTCTATAGAAGGTATATTTTTTGCTGTGTTTTATCATCATCACCACCACCATCATCATCATCATGTTTTATAAAGTGAAAGGAACAGTCAAGTAGGGTAGGGGTTAATGATGGCCGTAGCCCTCAGTGTGCAGTGGCCCCATGAACACTGAATAAAAACATCTGAAGGTAGCATAAATAAAATCTAATATATTTTTAGGCTGAGATTAATGTAAAGATGATGATGGTGGTGGTGGTGATGATGAAGATGATGATGTCAACTTTGCTTCACATTCAAATACTGCTGTAACCCAAGGATGTATATTTACAGTATTTTTATTACTGGTACATAATTTTATGCATGCAAAAAGAACATTGAAATAGGCAAAGAGTTAATGAAGGCTGTATCCAACCACCTTACAGTTTGAAAGGCACTCCAAACCTGAATAAAATGATGTGGATATAACAAGAGTAAAATTCTCTCTCTCTCTCTCTCTCTCTCTCTCTCTCTCTCTCTCTCTCTCCAGACGCCTAAATCCCATAAGAGATGGGCACAAACAAAACTTCTCCATACATGACAGTATTGTGATACTAACTTAACATATGGAAGTGAAGCTTGGACATTGTCAAGAGTGAGAGCAGTAGAAATGAGTTATTTGAGAGGAGCATGTGGAGTCACATGGAGAGAGAGACTGACAAATGAGGATGTGAAGGACCGTTGTGGTGTGGATGTGGACACTGGCGGATTTGGGGGGGGGGGCATTGGGGCCGTGGACCCCCCCAGGAGGTATGTTGGCGCCCCTTTGCAATTCCTTCCAGTTGTTTGCTGCGCCTCTTGTTTCTTTCAACTCCTAGGGCCATAGGCAAGAAGAAGCGTCTGGCACCTCACCCGGACATATAGATGCCGCACACGAAAGTATCTTTTAATACTGTATATGTGTTTGTGTGTGTGTGGAAATGGAGACGTTAGTGAACGTTTTCCTCCAGAAAACGTTCATTGTATGTTTAGCCTAACCTTCCAAAAGTTACTCATAAGAATTAGATATATACGTAAGTAGTGAAGGTTTAAATAAGCTGGCTACTAGCGGGTGCCCATTTCTTGCTTGGCCCCCGCAGAATAGCCGTTTGTGGCGCCCCTTTCTTGCTTGTCCGCTCCCAGAATAACCATCTAGATCCGCTTATGGCTGTGAATGTGATAAGAAGTGTTAGGAGAAACACAATGAGATGATTTGGCCATGAAGAGAGGATGGAGAGTGAGAGACTGACGAGAAGAGCGTATGTGAGTGAGGTGGAGGGGGGAAGAGAGAGGGGGAGGCCAAGGATGAGGAGGGATGGAGTGGAGAGGTATATGAGAGGGGGGGGGGGTGAGCTTGAAGCAGGGCAGTGAAAGGGCGAGGGACAGGGCGACATGGAGGCGATTTGTTTGTGGCCACCCCTTATGGAATTAATGCGTCTGGCAATAGACAGACAGACTTGTATTTTTTTTTTTAAAAGGGATAAAGAGGGATGCAGGCATATTCAAGAATAAAGTAAGATTCATATGGAATGCCCAAGATCAATGTCACGAAGTGTTTGTGAGTAGTATGCAAAGATATGTAGATATTATATATTATATAGCTAAAAATGTAATGACCCCTACGTGACCTCTGTACCCCTGGAGAGAGTGACCTACACCTAAGAAATGATGAGTAGGGTTCGTAGAATGATTTTAACGTGGAGGTTGCTTTTACTCTCTCGGGTTGAACGAAAGTGTAAAATTCCTGTCTCTGCCTCCACACTACCTGGCCTAGGGTGGGAAAAGAGGTCTGGATGATGATGATGATAATACCATACCACACTCCGTACGTCAGTGCCAGGAAACATTTGTTGAACTGTTTCTATGTATATTTATTGTCCTACATGTTCCAATATACCTGTACTTGTATACCGGTGTATATATAAGCTCTGTTTTGTTCCATCTTCAAAATGTTTGAAAATAAGAATAGTCTCTGTGTCTGTTCTTTTTATTACCCATCTCCTCCTGGTGGTATCATCCTCTTACTCAATTACGTAGTGCTGTCTTTAGGTGACTCTACGGTGACTTGCAAGCTAAATGGTTTCCTATAACCCAGGGAAATTAATAATATTGATAGTAATTGCAGTAGGTCTAGTCGTAGTCGTAGTAGTAGTAAGAGGAGAGGCAGTAATAGTACAATATATAGTAGCAGAAGCAGTAGTGCTAGCAGCAAGAAGCAGGAGCAACAACAACAGTATAGTAACAGTAGTAATAGTAATAGCAGCAGTAACAATAATAGTAGTTGTTTTAATAGTAATAACCAAACTATTACTCTCTCTCTCTCTCTCTCTCTCTCTCTCGAATAAATATAGAAACAGAGCCTATACAAGTTTTTTAAGGTTCCAATTTACATAAAAATATACTTGCAAGAGAGGGTGGAGGGGATTGTTGGATCGATGAATGGATGAATTTGTGAGTGGGTTGGTGTCTGGTGGATGGATCGATGGATGATAGATGGGTCACGGGTGGGTGGATGGATAAATAAGATAGATGGATGGGTTGATGGATAGATAGACAGATGAATGTATGGATGGGTGAATGGACCAGTTCACATATCCCTGAGTGGCGTTATGTGAGCTGTGGCGGGATATGAAGCCTACAACATCTTACTAGTGACGAATATATACTAATGAAAGGATATAAAGCTATAATATTGTCTTTTGCTGCTACTGAGGTGAGTGATATGGACTGAAGATAACCAAAATCTCAGCCGTTAAATGAAAAAATATAGAGTGTATCCTTTAGATTCATGTTTTCTTTGAAACGTTTACCAGAGAAAATAAAAGCAGGTAGGGTAAATTCTGTAATTTTATTGTTTCATGCAATTACACAAACGATTTACGGGTAATAAGGGCTAGATACAGAGCCTAGTGTTCTCCTTTTTTTTATATAAATTAATTTGCGGTGATCGAGAAGTCCATACATCCTTAAAATCAAATAGAAAATGTTTGTTTATATTACGCTTGGAATTATTCATATGTCAAAATGGCGACCGAAACCAGAACTCCTCTCCTAATAAGTAAACTCGCCTCTAACCAGCTTAAGCGTATATATATTTAGCTTTTCAGGTATTTAGGATTAATATAAAAAAGGAATATATAAAATTCTATACCACTCTTGGGGATGATATGTCGGATTGAAAATATAACCCCAGATGACGAAGATCACGCTGTAGGATGGATGCTGAGACAGGAATTTATTTATTTTATGAGTTTTTGACAATATCCTGGCGTTTGGAGGGTCACCTATTGGAATTTTGAGTAAGTATATGGTTGTGGTTTTATCAGTTGTGTTAAATTGAGGAAATATGTACACTAAGGTAAAAAAGTAAGCGATTGATTTTTCTTGTTTGTCACCGGCCATTATTTCTTCCATTTTATATACTTCCGAAATCTTTTGACGGGGAACCATAACCTCATTTAGCCCAGAAGATGGCCAAGAGTAGTTAGATTATTGGATGTATGACTAGTAACCAAGGAGACTCATTCCTACTTTATAAGTGTCTTGTAACTCAGATGTCGGCCAGACATAGAGTCAAGGATAAATTTGATTAGTAACCAAGGAGGCTCATTCATGCCTTTTAAATATTAGCCTCACCTCAGTTGGTGGCCAAGCATAGTTAGATCCAAGGATGAATTTGACTAGTAACCAAGAAGACTCATTCTTGCCTTAAGGTTCATCAGATAAAAACACGCATATGTAGGTTGTATTATTAAATTGTGTTAGGTATGATTTATTGGAATATATTTTGACTTAGATTATAATTTCACGGTTTTCTAGAATATATTTTGAGTTGGGCAGTTTCCAGGGGGGGTTTAATTTCATTTTTTAAAGATTTTGAGTTAGGTCATTTTGGTGGGTGCAGCAGGGAAGGAAGGTTGCTGGTTCGTTGAAAGCAGTGATAAGAAACAGGGAGGTGAGCATGGAAGTGAAAAAGTTGTTACATGACAGTATTGTGATACCAACTCGGACATATGGAAGTGAAGCTTGGACCCTGTTGGAAGGACAGAAGTCAAGAGTGAGAGCAGTGGAAATGAGTTATTTGAGAGGAGCATGTGGAGTCACATGGAGAGACAGATTAACAAATGAGGAAGTGAAGGAACGTTGTGGTGTGGTTGAGGACGTGATGGGAAGCGTTAGGAGAAACACGTTAAGGTGGTTTGGGCATGTGGAGAGGATGGAGAGTGAAAGACTGACGAGGAGAGTGTATGTGAGTGAGGTGGAGGGGGCGAGAGGGAGGGGGAGGCCGAGGATGAGATGAAGGGATGGAATGGAGAGGTATATGAGGGAGGGGTGTGTGAGTTGGGAGCGTGGTAGTGAAATGGCAGGGGACAGAGTGACATGGAGGTGATTTGTTTGTGGCCACCCCGTGCGGGATTAAGGCATCTGGCAATAGATAGATAGATAGACAATTTACCTTTTTTTTGTTTTGTTTTGTAAGGATACTTATTGGGTTATAATTTCACTTTTTTTCATTTCATGAGTTAGGATGTTTTTTTGGTTATAATTTTTCATGGTTTTCAAGAATGTATTTTGAGTAGGGTTTTTAGTAATACGTTTCTGGCTCTGACATGCATAAAATTAGCTCAAAAAGGTGACAATCTGGGCCAAGTTATGGTGAAAGGAGTATAGAATGTATGGGGAGTTCTGCCTTAATCCTGTAAGGGGTGGGCACTAACAAAATTACTTCCATGTCACTGTGTCCCCTCCCATTTCACTGCCCTTCACCCAACTTACACCCTCCTCTCTCATGTAAACAAAGCAAATAGCACTTGTAATTTCCACAACATTATTATTTGCTGTAAAACCTTGATTTAACTGACCTCGTTAGACCGGATATCAGATTTAATAGACACTGTGAATGCCACTGGCCTTCCATTGGTTATAACTACCAGTGTGTTAATTGAGGCACAGTGGGTGGCAGTACCTGTGTTTCCTGCCCTTTGTACACCAACCTGGCCTGAAATTACCCTCTCCCCATCATGATTGCAGAGTTGTCTATCTATCTGTCTATTGCCAGACGCCTCAATCCTGCACGGGGTGGCCACAAACAAATCGCCTCCATGTTGCTTTGTCCGCTGCCATTTCACTGCCCCGCTCCCAGCTCACACCCCCCTCTCTCATATACCTCTCCACTCCATCCTTTCACCTCATCCTTGGCCTCCCCCTCCCTCTCCCTCCTTCCACTTCACTCACATACACTCTCCTCATCAGTCTCTCACTCTCTATCCTCTCCACATGCCCAAACCACCTCAGTGTGTTTCTCCTAACACTTCCTATCACGTCCACATCCACACCACAACGTTCCTTCTTTTCCTCATTTGTCAGTCTCTCTCCATTTGACTCCACATGCTCCTTTCAAATAACACATTTCCACTGCTCTCCCTCTTGACTTCTGTCCCTCCAACAAGGTCCAAGCTTCACTTCCACATGTTGGAGTTGGTATCACAATACTATCATGTAGCAACTTTTTCACTTCCATGCTCACTTCCCTGTTTCTTATCACTGCTTTCAAGGAACCAGCAACCTTCCTTCCCAGCTGCACCCTTTCAAGCAATTCACCCTCTAGACTTCCATCCTTACTCATCACACTACCCAAGTACTTAAATGAACTCACATTCTCCATATCCTCCCCATCCAGTCTCACTGTACATTCACTGACTTCACTTCTCTCGAAGACCATCACTTTACTCTTCCCTACATTCACCTTTAGATTCTGCTTCTTACACACACTCCCAAACTCATCTACCAAGCCTTGCAGCTCCCCTTCGTCTTCACTCAACAACACAGTATCATCATTTGGCTCTCTTTTGTATTGTTTTTGCTTTTTCTTGGAAGGAACAGTATGCAGGCCTGTGGCCTTTGGTTCCTTCTTCCTCGCATAAAAAAAAAAAAAAGTACAGGGATTTTCCAAACACTGCCCTCTCTCACTAGGGCCACTCCAACATCCACTGCCCGACCTTGTATCTCTTTTATAACCCCATCCATGTACAGATTGAACAACCATGGAGACATGACACATCCTTGTTTTAATCCAACTTTCAAATGGAGAAATTTACTCAGTTTGCCATCCACACACACTGTGGCCTTAGCACCCTCATACATACTCTTCATTGCCTTCAGCAACTTCCCATCTACTCCATATATTCTTAATACTTTCCACAGTCCTTGTCTATCCACCCTGTTATACGCTTTTTCCAAATCCATGAAGGCTGCATACAACTTCTTTCCCTTCTCTAGAAACTTTTCCACTAAAGATCTAAGAATGAATTTCTGATCTGCACAGTGATGACCACACACTTGTTTTTCCCCTTTTCCTTTGTACAGGAGAATAATTATACATGACTTGTAGCAGCCGTGGCTCAGTGGGTTAGAGCGCTCCGCTCTGGCCATAGGGTCGGAGGATCGAATCCATCCAAGGGTCATTGATAGACATCAGGAAGGGCATCCGGTCATAAAAAAATGCTACACTCTCCAATCCAAAAAGGCCGATGCATGCAAGCATGTTGCAGCCTTAAAAAACGAAAACGACTTCCAATCCTCCGGGACTCTACCTTCCTCCCAGGCCAATCTGCACACCTTCCACATCCATTCTATTACTATCTTTCCCCCATGCTTCAGCATTTCACCACACACTCCATCAACTCCTGAGGCTTTCCCCATTTTAACTTTCTTCATTGCTTCTACCACTTCCATCCTACTGATTTCTTCCTCTCTTCTCACAATCCTCCTTCTCCCAACCATTCCCTAGCCACTTATAGTTGCATTACTTTCATTCTCCATGTTCAACAATTCTTTACAGTGTTCTCTCCATCTCTCTTCTCACAACCCTCCTTCTCCCAGCCACTTATAGTTGCATTACTTTCATTCTCTATGTTCAGCAATTCATTACAGTGTTCTCTCCATCTGTTCACTTTTTCTCTCTTCTCCACTAGTAATCTACCATTTTTATCTTTGATACCCCAGCTAACTTCGTTGGCACCCTGTCTGACTCTCTTTACCTCTTTCCAGAACATTTTCTTACATTTCCTCCACTTTACACTCAAATTCCTTCCAAATTCCTCATCCATTCTCTTCTTACTGTCTCTTACTACTCTTTTCACCTCTTTCTTCCTCTCTTCATATAACTCTCTCTTCCGTCTCTCAACTTCTTCGCCGCCCCTGTTCCTCATCCACTTATTATATGCTTTCTTCTTTTGTGCCACAGCCTCTCTCACCTCTTCAGTCCACCATGCTGTTCCCTGAACCCCCTTTCATCTCCTCTTCACCCCACACACCACCTCACATGCTGCACAGATTTCTTCTGTGAATATCTTGCACACACCTTCCACATCCCCCATCTACTCCAGTCTATATTTACCCAGTCGCTCCTCCACTGAGTTGTACTAACAGATTATAGTAATACTGTTGTAGTCATGAAGAAGTGCTATGACAAGGATGTGAAATAAGGTGCAAAAGGGTGAAATTATGAGGTAGGTTAGTGTGAAATGAGTATAGTTTACATTTTTAGTGTTAGAATATGCTATTGTAGTCTCTTAAGTAATAGATTATAGTGATACTGTACTAGTCATGAAGAAATAGTATAATAAGGATGTGAAATAAGCTGCAAAAAGGGCAGAATTGTGGGCCAAGTTAGAGTGAAATGGGTATAGTTTACATTTTTAGTGCTAGAATATGCTGTTGTACTAGTCATGAAGTGCAATGATTAGGATGGGAAATAACGAGCAAAATGGCAATGATTAGGATGGGAAAGAACGAGCAAAATGGCAGAATTATGGGCCAAGTTACTGTAAAATGATTTGGTCGTGTTGAGAGGATGGAGGGTGACAGTTGGGTGTGGAATGTGAGAAGTGTGAGCGTCGGGGATAGAGTTGTGAGGGGCAGACCAAGAAAGACCTGGGATGAGGTCATAGAGTGTGACCTCAGGGATAAGGCACTGAATAGGGTGGCTGCTAGAGATTGAGCACTGTGGAGAGATGCCAGGAATAAGGGACTGAATAGGAAGGCTGCCAGGGATCAGCTATGTGGAGAGCTGCCAGGGATTGAGCCACGTGGAGAGCTGCCAGGGATCGAGCTATGTGGAGAGCTACCAGGGATAAGGTCTGAATAGGGAGGCTGTCAGAGATTGAGCTGCGTGGATACCTGCCAAGGATAAGGGTCTGTTTAGGGAGGCTGTCAGAGATTGAGCTGCGTGGAAAGTCGCCAGGGATAAGGGTCTGAATAGGGAGGCTGCCAGAGATCAAGCAGTGTAGAGCCACCATTAGGCGATCAAGGCCAACGCAGTGAAGCATGTTGGAGCATTTGTATATGATACAATACAATACGATTATTTTCTATCACAAATAACACCAGTCTAACCCTGCCCCACCCCAGTTGTACCATGCAGGCTAATGTATGTATGTACTGGTATGTATGTATGTAGTGTATGTGTCTATTTATGTATGTATGTAGTGTATGTGTTTATTTATGTATGTATGTAGTATATGTGTCTGTTTATGTATGTATGTAGTGTATGTGTCTATTTATGTATGTATGTATTTATGTGTGGATGTGTGTGTATTATGTAGTCTAATGTATGTATTTTTTTCAGGATGGTGGTGCAGCTTCTGAAATTGTTGCCGTCAAGATTAAATGAGATGCTTGGGCAGACCGATGGAGGACAGGACTTGGCATTAAGGTATTGGGAAGGTGAGTGCTGTAGTGATGCATATTTAGGACGGTATATTCGTGGAGAGACTAACTGGGAGAGTATATATGAGTGAGGAGGAGGGGGGGAGAGGGAGAGGGAAGCACAGGATGAGATGGAGGGATGGAGTGGAGAGGTATATGAGAGAAAGGGGTTAGCAGTAGTAGTAGTTGTTCCCTAGGCAGTTGGGGGGGATAGAGAGTGAGAGACTAACTAGGAGAGCATACAGTAGGCGCGGAAAGTGTTGACGCCATCTTAAAAAAAGAAAACATTCTTGTGGTTAGCAAGGAGAAACAAATAAATTAACACTCACCATTGAATTTAGTATTTACTGGCATTCCCCTTCACCTTTATTATCATCTTAAGGCGTCTGGGGAGACTGATGGCGTAGTTTTGCAGAACAGACGGACTAAAACTGCTCCATAGCTGCAGCCTCAAGTTTAGGCAAAGATGATGTGTCCATACTA
>JAGKTI010011304.1:0-14720 GCA_018397915.1 Birgus latro
CTTCCCTCCATTACTCCCTTTCTCCCTTCCCTCCATTACTCCCTTTCCTCCCCTCCCCTCCCTCCTCCTGTCCTCCAAATGGCGTAATGTGATTAGTTGTGTTCCCCAGGGCTCAGTACTTAGACTGATACTTTTTACTATCCACATAAACAACATAGATGAGGGTCTAAATTGTAAAATATCCAAATTTGCAGACAATACTAAAATAACCAATAAAGTAACTTCAAAGTGAAGTGGCAACAGATACAAAATTACCATAATTCTTTGGCAAGCTGGGCAGAAAAATGGCAAATGAAATTCAACATAGAATAATGCAAAGTACTTCATATTGGATATGACAACCTCCATGCAAATTACAAAATAAACATCATCATCATCATCTTCGTTTTTCGTCCTTCTGTTCCCATACTCAAACTGGGATTGGACGTTCGATGGCTTTTCTCCACTGCTTCCTATCCTGGATTAAATCTTCTCCAATATCCAGTCTTTCCATATCTTGCATTACAACACTTTTTAGGTCTTCCTGGCAGTCGATGTCCCACCACTTCCAGTTCCTCTGCTATTCTCACACAGCTCCCTCCCTCACTCCTCCTCACGTGACCAAACCATCTAAGCCGCTTCTGCCTCAAGATGATATCGAGATTCTTCACTCCGCATCTTCTGGCTACCTCTTCACTCAAAACTGTCCTCCCATCTCACTCCCACAAAATAAACAATATCGAGTTATCAAGTACAGAAGGATCTTGGTGTGATATTAAATGACCTAAAACTGAGTAAGTCGTGCACTGAGGCGGTTAAAATTGCAAACAAATTGGTGGGTGTGGTTTCTGTTGTGCGTCATGTTTAAGGGGCGACTACTTGCTGCTCACACATGGCGCCTAGAGCAGGGTCCTGTTTCTAGACCGGGTTAGGTATACTGTTGGCAACTAGAGGAACAGGGCATAAAAACACTGGGCAACAAACCTTACACATACATTACCTTAATTCTTTACACTAGACACAATACATATACAGTGGCACGCAATACATGAGAAATAGTTCAATCTATGGACAGGGCCAAGAGACAATGGGGCTGGATCGTAACTGTAGGTTGCTTCTGGCGTCTGGAAGTCCCAAGAGGGGGAGGCAGCCTTTGTCAGGAGGCCGGCTGGTCCTGGGTCACCCAGAGGCCTTTGTCAGGAGGCCGGTTTGCCATTGGTTTGTCTAGGGGCCTTCGTCAGGAGGCCAGACTGCCAGTGGTTCGTCTAGGGCCATTGTCAGGAGGCCGGGCTGCCGTTGGGTCGTCCAGGAGTGTCCTAGGGGGGGACGGCATGGTAGGAGTGCCCGTCGCTGGGGAGCCCGAGGGTCGGGCCTAAGGGCTGGGCCTGAACAGGGGGAGCAGGTGAACCTGTTGGTGCCCACTCTGGCATGCAGGTTGTCGTCGGGTTGGGCGGGGGAGGTCACACCCCGGGGTCCTGGGGATGTTCCATCTGGTCTGAGGGCGGCGGTCTTTCCTCAGCTGGGCTTCCATCAGGGGTGATCTGCAGCATCCCGTCGGTGCAGAGTCCGTCAGGGCTGGTGACTGCTGGGTAGCCAGTTGTAGGGCGCAGACCCCAGGTGTCAAGGTGCCTCTCCAGACCTCCTCCAGCTGCTGCTCCTCCAGGAAGGTGTCTTCGGTCAGGAAAGGGGCGAGGAAGCCCGCTTTGCCGCCGGTGAAGATGGGCGAGATAGGGAAATCCTCAAGAGGGGAAGACACTGGAGTAGGGGGCGAGGGGTGGGACATAGCTGTTCCCTCCTCGGCACGACTGGTGGCCATCGCCAAGTCCCCTAGGACACAGAGACCAGAGCGGCTGGTGGCCGACTCCTCCCTCGTGCATCTGATGGCCATCACTGAGAGTCCGTGCCCCTGGCTGGCAGTGGGCTGAGTGCGGCTGGTGGCCGTCACACGCCCACTGGTGCGGCTGATGGCCGTCACCAAAGAGCAGTGCCCCGCAAGGACTGCACTCCGGGTGTGGCTGGTCACTGTCACTGAGGTCCTACTTCCCTTAGGGACCACAGGGATGATGCGGCTGGTCGCCGTCACACGCCCACCGGTGTTGCTGATGGCCATCACCAAAGAGCCGTGCCCCGCAAGGACTACACCCCAGGTGCGGCTGGTGGCCATCATGGGGGTGCATGTGCAGCTGATGGCCGTCACTGAGGTGCGGCTGATTGTCGTCACTGAGGTGCGGTTAGTGGCTGTCACTGAAGGCCTACTTCCCTTAGGGACCACAGGGATGATGCAGCTGGTGGCCGTCACACGCCCACTTGTGCGGTTGATGGCCGTCACCAAACAACTGTGCCCCACAAGGACTACACCTCGGTTGCGGCTGGTGGCTGTCATGGGGGTGCAGGTGCTGCTGATGGCTGTCACCGAAGTGCGGCTGGTGGCTGTCACCGAGGTCCTACTGCCCTTAGGGACCACAGGGATGATACCACCTCCCCGCAGGTGCAGCAGCTGGCCGTCACCCAAGTTGAGTCCCTTCTACAGGAGTCAGACGAGGTGCGGCTAGTGGCTGTCACCTCCCTGGTGGTGCAGCTGATGGCCATCACCGAAACCCTCTTCCCTGGAGGGTAATCTGAGAGTAGCTGGTGACCATCTCTCCCCGTGTGAAGCCGGTGGCCATCATCTGGTATGTCTGAGGGAGGGAAGTAGCAAGTGAGCGGCTGGTGGCCGTCTCCAGGATGCTGTCTGGGGCTAAGGAGTTAGCTTCACCCTGAACCTGGCAATGGCTGGTCCAGCTGAGGTGTAACGCACCATGAGTGTTACCTCCCATGTGAGGCACCTGAGCACGAGAGGAGCGTAAGGCGTAGGCCCATCTCACGCTGAGCCTGCGCTCACTGTTATAACCTCTCAGTTGTCTCCTCCTAGAGTGGGTGTCACACAGGTGGGGTGTTTTGGCAGCCTGTATTTCAGTTTCATTGGAAAAACTTTCAAGTTTAAATTGGAAAAAGTCATACTTGCCTTGTACAACTTGCTAGTGCACCGCTATCTTGAGTATTGTGTGCAGTTCTGGTCTCCGTCCTACAGAAAGGACAAAGAAAAATTAGAGAAAATACAGCACAGAATCACAACCATGACTGAGAAATAAACCATATGAGGGATGCCTTGAAGAACTTAAATTCTAACAAAATGCAGGTTGAGGTGACCTTATTGAAGTTTTCAAAATCATGAAGGGATATGACAACTCAAATATAAATAAATATTTTGAATATACCGGTTGAGTCAAACTAGGAGAAATGGCTGGAAAATTATGGGAAAGCGTTTCCATTCTCATGAAGCAAAATACTTCTTCAACAGAGTCTGAAATACAGAAGTTAGAAACAAGAGCCGAAGACGACGCTGCGGCCGGAGCCAATAACACCAGCACCCCCAACCCCCTAAGTACTACTGGGGGCCCGCCGCTAGCACCTGGCGGCTTGGGGCAGGAACGGCGCACTTGTATCCCTCCCCGGCGCCCCTCTTACTTCCACCCGATGCCCCGGGAAGGTAGCAGTCACCGGCACCTAGTCTCCGGCCAAAATTTCACTCACCAGGTAAGGGGTGGAGTTTACAACTCCACGCAGCACCTCTGTATTGGCCATTGTCATACCGGGCATGGGGTAGAACCGGCCTTAGTGCGTTCCTCAGTTGCATCCCCGCTACAGTGCTGTGACACAGGCCGTAAGTCTTGTCGGTCACGCAGGACAGGCCAACAGCCGTCCGCTTCCTGTAGTCGTGCCCCCCAGAACAGCGTCGCAGTATCGGCCACAAGCCATACTGGGTTTGAGGCAGGATTGGGCATTGTCTGTCCCTCTGCTGCTAGTCCTCTTTGCTCCACAGTACAGACCCCTAGCCACACCAGAGCTACAACCCCCTGTGCCACTACGACGTTGGCCATTAGTCACGTCCAGCCAGAGGCAGAGCAGGCCATTAGTCACCCCGAAGCTGCAGTCTCCTGTGCCACTACGGCATTGGCCACTACTCACGTCAGGCCAGAGTTTGAGCCGGCCATGGTCTGCTTCTCTTCCGCAGGAGATCCTGTAGCCCGAGAGGACCAGTCCCCCGAGCTGTGGCAAGGCCTCACCCGAGGTCTTGGTTCCCTGCGATTCCAACCGTGTGAGCAGCTGCAGAGGCAGAGTCTTAGCAGACATGGCAGCCAATGACCAGACTGGTCCACCACTCCCCCTGCCCGAGGTTCCCGCGCGGCGATCCTGATGGCGGCGCTGCCCTCCAGCCGTTGCCGCAGTTCAGCCACCCTAGGTTCCTGTGCCCTGGGTCCCCAGTCACCCTGGGAGTTGCCCCGAACACCAGGGCGCGACTTACCTGCTGGTGAGACTACTCTGAGTCCCTCCCGGACTTGACGTCAGGCCCGTCTCATGGCTCTTTTTGGGTCGAGCCCCTAGCCCTCCCCCCATCTACGTGTGGGGCCTCAACCAGGGCGTGTTGTTCTGTCATTCCTCCAGATAGAGGAACTTACCAACGGCCCCTCAGTGAAAGTGTATCAAGAGGACCTACACAGTGTGTGCTGTTTTAAACCCAGGATGTACGTGTATGTTAGTGATTACTTATACTGTAGTGTGTCATAGTGATAAATCGACCAGGAACCTCGAGTGTAAGATTTGACGAGCACATTTGTCCTCCTGGCTTTGCATATACCTCAAATGGAGTCTTGTGAAACCCCCTCAGTGAATGATATACTTCAGTGGCCCACAGAACAATAATATCATATAAATTGTGCCATTCCCTTGGTTCATTATAATTTACCCCTCCCCAGTGTACCGGCACACTAGAAACGCCACAGTGACCAACAGAACAACAATATCATATTAATTATGCCATTCCCTTGTTCATGTAACTTCTCCCCCCCCCCATGTAGAGGCACATAAGTGAAACACTACTGAAGTACCTCAATCTCCCCTCACAGAGTATCGTAGCGCGGTAGACTCCAGTCGAGGTAGGCGGTTGCCCAGGTGAGTGTCTATTGACACCAGGTGTTAACGTAAATCGTACCAGTGTATCAGTGCCGTCCAGTGCTATACTCACAAGGGAAATTGTAGCAAGTGCTTTCCTGTGTCTTGAAATGTAAGTGTAATCTAAGTGCAATAAGTCCTGGGTGAATACTACCATAATTTCTCTAAGCCGGTAAAGAGACAGACTTCCAGTCAAGTAATACGTGTGTTAACCCACCCCTGGCCAACCCAGCATCTAATGTATGTTAATTGATGTACTATTGTTTCTGGAAAGATATTTGTAATACATGTGTGTGTAACAGTTACTGCCTTGTTTTTGTGTCCAGTCCTTTCCCTAAGAATTGCCAATCCGGTCTAGAATATGGACCCACTGTAGCCTGCATGTTTGAGGGACGAGACACCGGCCCCCAAATACGTAGCATAACAGAGTCGTAAATATCAGGAACAGATTACCCTCAGACTTTGTGAACAGTATCTCAGTTAAGGCATTTAAAAACAAAATAGACAAGTATTTGCATGGGAATCCTCAGTTGACTTTTTCTGTCCCATGTAACTTAGTTTTACCAGCTACGTGTAAGTTCATTCCCCTCCTGTCTGCAGTTGCAGACACCCCTTAAGCTTAATGCACTTGCACATAGTGTAGCATTATTTCATAATATATTTATCAATTTATTAAATGCAAATAAAAGTAATATAAGCACAGACTAGAACTGTACAGATAGCCCTGAGTCCCTGAGTTAACAGTCACTGTTGCTTTCGACCTGTAATGGGCTGTGGATCACTGAGGGTCCCTGTCAGTTTAGTGACCATCATCAGGATTTTTTTTTTTTTTTTAATGTATCAAGGGTCACTGCTTCAGGAGGTAACTTGTGTACTTGTCCCGCATGGGAAAAAGTTTCTTGTCTCAGTGGAGTGAATGGAGCTGGGGCCTGATTGACTGTTGCGTACCTTAAATGAGCCAGGCAAGGCTGCTGCATCACCCCTGAACATCCACACTGCACAATGCTATTTCCACACTGTGTCTACAGACACCCCGTCAAATCAACGTACCCATATATAATGTCATGCCATAGACATTTATTTATTTGAGTATTCATTTAACTTTATTACTTTTCTTTCTGGTTATTCAAACTGGTAGCTTATAGATGAAGTATTATAGAATGTAACCTTTCCTTTTCAGTCTTTCCTATGAAATTCCCATGTCAGTTTTTCCATGCTACATGGTGGTCCTTCTCACTTTTTCCTGGAGGGTTTGGAGGCGGAGGGGGTGGGGGCTTCTTGCTTTACTATCCTTATCCTTCAGCATGTAGAATTAGATTTCGTAGTCATAGTCTACTGTGTAACAAACAGCCTTGAATAGACCATAAGGTCTGTTGCTGTTTGCTTTCTTTTGTATTCGTCCTTCTTCTCCTCCAACCCAGTTTTGAACAAACGTCTTGGTACTTGTTAGAGAAGATTGGTTGTGGTTGTTGGGGTAGTCAGCTGGAATAATGCATATTACTTTTGTAATATTTACCTACGAACTTACTTACTACCCATATTTACCATCCCACTTACCTGTCAGTCTACATGCTTATCTACCTATTTGTTTATCCTATGTATCAACCTAACTACCTGCCTATTGATGCGCCTACATTATTATTACTTATCTATTAACCAACCTCTGTCTGCCTACCAATGCCTTTGCTTATCCACTAAAATTCTGACAGCCTGTTATCCGGCATTTCTGCTTGCCTACGTAGTGTACCTGCAAGTCTGTTTACATACTGCCTTCGTACTTGCTCTCTTACTTATTTACTTTTCTGCCTAACAGCCTTCCATCATGTTTTTCTGCCTACCCACCTACCTACCCACATGTCTACTTACTTGCCTTCTACCTGCATCCCTGCATACCTAACTGCCCACCTACTTCTGCCATTACTTACCAGCTTATTTCTCTGCCTGACAGCCTGCCAACCCGGTTTTCTACTTGCCTACTTTTACCTATCTACCTACCGACCTGCCTGCCCGCCTACCTGCATAGCTGCTTATCTTCACCACCTTAGCATATTAAACAGGTTGGTAACCTATCATGTAATGTATATAGATATATAGTCTGACAGATTAATGTCTTAAGCCTGATAGGTAATTCCTAACCTGAATAAAGTAGCAAGAAGTAATTAGAGTAAAATAAAACGTATTCAGGCAGGACATTAAACCTATATGTTTACAGTATCTGGAAATATCACCTGAAAATGAGTTTTGTACCTAGTCTTGTAAGAACTAGAACGTCGGTAAAGAAGGATGATGTGTGTGTGTGTGTGTGTGTGTGTGTTTGTAAGGATAATAGTTTCCGTTTTTTTTTTTTCTCCTCATTTATACCGTAGAACAGTGCTTCCCAACTTTTTTTTGTCTCCTTCGCCCTTTTCCAACCACGTTCTCATCTGTGTACCCCTACAACAAAATAGGTCGAGCTAGCAGAATTGACAGCAGCTATTTCTGCAACAAATACCTACTGTATATTCATATGTCACACGCCATGCATTGTAATGCTGCTTAAACAGCATGTTTATGAAAACAAGAGACATTCAGCACACTTTATATTTTTAAAGTAAAATACATAGCAGAAATATTGCTTAATACTGTATATAGAAGTAGGCAAAAACCATCAGTCTCTTAATTCCAGTAGAGTAAAAATGTTAAAATATATAGAATCCCTATGGATCCCTTGACCCCCGGTTGGGAACCACTGTCATAGAGAGTCAGGGGGAGAGGGAAGACGTTACCGTCCTTCCTGTTCAGTCAGTGTAAGGTAACTGTGCTGTTTAAATGAGTACGACTGTAGGTCAGAATATGCAGTACTTTTACGCAGTTTTTGGAGCTAATTCATGATTTCTTCACACGAGTTGGCTTAATCGAATCTGACCGATCTCTAACGCCTTTCAACTCATGTTATGCAGTATGTTTTAGGATCGACTTCTCGCTTCTTTCAGACACGGTGTTTAGAGCGGGGTCCGCTTTCTAGACCGGGCTGGGTATATGAGGCAACTAAAAGGAACAGGACATAAAAAAACACTTAGCAACAAACCTTACACGTATATTACCTTAATTCATGCACAAGAGCAATAGGAACAGTGACACACTAGTACAAGAAATAGATTGATACAATGGACAAGTAGCCAGGGTACTTGCAGAAATGGCCGGGGTATAGGGGGCGGCCCCAGGCAGCGACATTCATCAGGAGAGGGACCGGCGGCCGGGAGGGCAACCGGGGGCCTTCGTCAGGAGGCCGGGCAGGTACCGGGTTGTCTGGGGTGCCGCACCGGGAGGCTGGCTACAGCTGGGTCATGAAGGGGCCTCTGTCAGGAGGCCTGTCACTGCTGGATCGTAGGGGAGGCCTTCGTCAGGAGGCCTGGTGGGGCTGGGTCGTCTGGAATGGTCTGAGGGGCAGTGTGTTGCGGGTGCCCGTCTCTGGGGGCTCGAGGGAGGAGGCCTAAGGGCTCGGCCCGAACAGGGAGAGCAGACGCACCTGTTGGTGCCCACTCTGCTGGGCAGGGCGTCGTTGGACTGGGAGGGAGAGGTCACGCCCTGGGGTTCTGGGGACGTCTCGGCGAGTCCGGGTCCTGCGGCCTCGTGTTGGTAGGGCCTCTGTCAGTAGTATTCTGCGGCGTCCCGTCATCGAGGAGGCCGTCAGGGTCGATGTCTGCCGGGGACCTGACTGAAGGGCATGGACCCCAGGTCTCAGGGGGCCTTTCCAACACTGCTCAAGCTGCTCCTTTGGTCCAACGTTCTCCTGTAGGGAAGAGGGGAGGAAATCTGTGCAACCACAACCAGAGTTGGGGGAGCAGAGGAATTCCTCAGGAGGGGAAGGGACTGGGGTAGGGGGCGTGGGGCAGCACATAGCCATTCCCTCCCTGGCATGGTAGGAGGCCGTCACTAGGTTCCCTAGGACGTGGCGAGTGGAGCGGCTGGTGGCCGTCTCCTCCTTCGTGCCGCAGGAGGCCATCACTAGTCCCAAGCTGTGCCCCGCGAAGACTACACCCTTCATGCGGCAGGAGGCTGTCACAGGGGTGCAAGCGCGGCTGGAGGCCGTCGCCAAGGTGTGGCAGGAGGCTGTCACTGATGTCTTTCTTCCCAGTTTGACTGTTGAGAAGACACGGAGGATGGCTGTTGTCTCCCTACTGACACAGCAGGAGGACGTCACCGATCTGGGGGCACGACTGGAGGCCGTCGCCTTTCCCTCTTCCCGTGAGGGTTTGTCTCGAGAGCGGCAGGAGGCCGTCTCTCCCCGTGCCCGGCTGGTGGCTGTTGTCCGGTAAGAGTGAGAGAGGGAAGCAGTGCCTGAGTGGCAGGTGGCCGACTCCTGCTGGCTGTCTGGGTCTATAAGAGTAGCCTCACCCTGAACCTGTCGAGTTCTGGTCCGGCGGGGATGATGTGTTCTGGAACTGATACATTGCTGGTGGGGCACCTGAGTGCGAGAGGGCATTAGGGGATAGGTGCAGGTGGGCCCTTCTTGTGCGGAGCTGGCGCTCGCTGCATTCACCCCTCTGTTGTCTCCACCTGGGGTGGCTGTCGTATCCGGGGGTGGAGTTTTGGTGGTGTGCATTTCAGCTCAGTTGATGGCAAGACGTAGTCTGACTGCAGGACTAATTTGACCTCTAACCAAGGAGATTCATTCCTGCTTCATAATTAAGACGATAAATTTCATGGAACCATAACATAGTAGTCATACTGTTAGTGTGACCCAATTTTGTCAGACAAAAACAGGCATACTATAGATTGACGCAAATTATATTCTTTGGTAAGTTTATTTTACAGGAATTTTGTTTTTCTTTTTGAATGGGTAATTATGTAAGTTATGAGGGGAAAATTCTCTCTCTCTCTCTCTCTCTCTCTCTCTCTCTCTCTCTCTCTCTCTCTCTCTCTCTCTCTCTCTCTCTCTCTCCCCGTCCATCCACCCATCAGTCTCCAAATATATCTGTCCGCCCATCACTTAAATTTATTTGTCATAACAGAACCTAATTAGGCTTTGCCGAACTAATCGAACTAATCGGTAATAAGTTTTGGACGGAAATCTCTCTCCGTTACTTCTGACCCCCTGACATATAGGAGAATAACTTGCTATAACTCTACATTAATTATCTGCATTTTTTTTGGTTATATACTGTATTTCACCTATCTTCACACGATTTTATTCAACGTCGGAAGGATCTGTTGGCGTGAAGGGGTTAATTAGGGCTATACGTAACGTTGTTAAAAATAGTGTATCCTGTCACGAATAAATCGTTTGTAATGTGGTAGGTGGGGGCGCTCACCATCCATTCACTTGATGTAGTGCTGCTCTCGGGTGTTTGCCCTTTCCTCTCCTCCATCCTTCTTTCCTTCAATCCTCTTCTGTCTTTCTTTCCTTCATTCTTTCCTTGTCCTTCTGCCTACGTGTGATTTTACACTCCCTCTTCTGTCTTTCTTGCCTTCATTCTTTCCTCGTCCTTCTGCCTGTGGGTGACTCTACACTGAGTGACAAGCCAAATGGTTTCCTGTAACCAGGAAGCCATTTAGTACGCTGGGTGGTAACCATATAACCAAATTGTGGCTCCTGGTGGCTTAGTTTTTTTTTTTTTTTTTTTTAATGCAAGGAAGAAGGAACCAAAGGCCACAGGCCTGCATACTGTTCCTTCCAAGAAAAAGCAAAAACAGTACAAAAGAGAGCCAAATTCAAGATCCGTTCAATTCGAGATGCCTGGACACACTGCGTTTGAAAGACTGGAGATCATAGGAAGTAGGAAATACAGACAGAGGAAGACAGTTCCAGAGTTGACCAGTTGCATAAATGAAAGACTGGGAGTAACGGTTAACTCTTGCATTAGAGAGTTGGACAGAAAAGGGATGAGAGTTTGTTGCTAGATGGGTACTACGTGCCCGTCGTAGAGGTGGAGGGATGCAAGCAGACAGTTCAGAGGAACAGTGACCATTGAAGTAGCGATAGAAGAGAGATAAAGATGCAACATTGCGGCGAAGAGACAATGGTTGAAGGGAATCAGTAAGAGAAGGAGAGTTAATGAGACGAAAAGCCTTTGACTCCACCCTTTTGAGAAGAGCTGCATGTGGGGAGCCACCCCACACATGAGAGTTGTACTCCATACACGGGCGAATAAAACCCGTGTACAAGGTCAACAACTGTGCAGGGGTAAAGAAAGTACGGAATCGGCTTAGCACACCTAATCTCTTGGAAGCAGATTTCACAAGAGATGTAATATGTTCTTTCCAAGACAAATCCTGAGAGAATGAAATCCCAAGCATGTTCAAGGATGATGCAGGACATAACTGTTCATTATTAAACACTAGTGGGTAATCCTGAGGAAGATTTTGTCGGGTCGATATGTGTAAGAACTGAGTTTTTGATGCATTGAAAATAACAAGATTATTTTTACCCCAATCAGAGATACGAGCCAAATCAGACATTAGGTGTGCCATAGCCTCATCCCTTTTTTGTTGAAGTAACTGCTGAGATGGACGTTGCGGGAACCGAATGGAAAGGTGAAGGGTGGAATCATCAGCATATGAGTGGATAGGGTTAGATGTACAGCTTAGAAGGTCATTGATGAATAAAAGGAAGAGAGTAGGTGATAGGACAGAACCCTGAGGAACACCACTGTTGATAGGTCTAGGAGAGGAACGATGGCCGTCTACAACAGCAGCTATAGAACGACCAGAAAGGAAGCTAGAGATGAAGGCACTGATAGAAGGATAGAAACCGTAGGAGGGCAGTTTGGAAATTAAAGATTTATGCCAGACTCGATCGAAAGCCTTTGAGATGTCAAGTGCAATGACAAAGCTTTCGCCAAAGTCCCGAAGGGAGGATGACCAAGAGTCTGAAAGGCAGGTGAGAAGATCGCCAGTGGAGCGTCCCTGACGGAACCCATACTGACGATCAGAAAGAAGGCTGTGACAGGAAAGGTGCTTTAAAATTTTTCTGTTAAGAATTGACTCGAAAACTTTTGATACGCAGGATGTTAAAGCAATTGGACGATAGTTAGAGGGTTGGGAATGGTCACCCTTCTTTGGGACTGGCTGAATGAAAGCAAACTTCCAGCAAGAAGGAAAGGTACAAGTTGAGAGACAAAGGCGAAAGAGTTTACCTAGGCAGGGTGTAAGCACAGAAGCACAGTTTTTGAGGACAACAGGAGGGACTCCATCAGGACCGTATGCCTTTTTAGTATTGAGGCCAGTAATGGCAGAGAACACATCAGCTGAAGAAATTTTAATGTCAGACAATAGGAAGTCAGAGGGGGGAAGTGATGGAGGAATAGCACCGGAATCGTCTAAGGTGGAATTGGAGGAGAAAGTCTGAGCAAAGAGATCTGCTTTATCAGTAGAAGAAATAGCTACAGAGCCATCAGAGTAGAAAAGAGGAGGGAAGGATGATGAGGTAAAGTTGTTAGAAAGGTTTTTGGCAAGGTGCCAGAAGGAGCGAGAAGAGTTCGAGTTGGAGAGTTGGGAACATTTAGCACGGATAAAATTGTTTTTAGCAGAGCGAAGAACAGACTTAGCACGATTCCGGGCAGAAATATATAAAAGGTGTGATTCAGGGGTGGGTTGGCTCCGGTACCTCTTATAGGCCCTCTCCTTGTTGCGGACAGCATTAGAACAAGCGTGATTAAACCAAGGCTTTCTTGCATTAGTCAGAGGATATGAGAAAGGAATGTATGCTTCCATGCCTGAGAGAATAACCTCCGTAACGCGCAAGGCACACTCAGATGGCTCTCGGCCATGGAAGCAATAATCATTCCATGGAAAATCAAAGAAGTACTGCCTGAGGGCCTCCCAATCTGCAGCTCCAAAGTGCCACAGGCGGCATTTCTTTGCAGGGTCCACAGGCCATACTGGAGCGATTGGACATGTTAAGGTAATAAGATTATGATCAGAGGAGCCCAACGGAGAGAAAAGATGAACAGTGTAAGCAGAAGGATTAGTTGTTAGGAAAAGGTCAAGTATGTTGGAACTCTCTCCAAGGCGGTCAGGGATACGGGTAGGGTGCTGTACAAGCTGCTCTAGGTCATTAAGGATAGAAAAGATGTAGGCTTGTTCACCAGGTTGATCAGAAATTACGGCGCTCCAATCGGATTGAGCAGGTGAAGGTTTATATCCAGGGGGTGATTGGGGTTTATTGCTCACGTAATGCCACTCAGGGTTGAGTGAGGCTGATCACTCTCATCTTAAATGTCAGGACCAACTTGCCTAGCCCCGGGCTCCTACGCTTCTCTGTGGGGCGACATAGGATTGGATAATGAATGAACGAAATGACAACAGTAAGCTAAAAATTACGTCATCGGATTCAAGTGATCAATTCTATCAATAACAATCACGTCACATGCACTTACAAGGGTAAAGTAGTAATACAAAGATATCGTAAAAAGTGTATTATATAAGTCAGCATGGAATTGTTTATTGGTATAAGTAGCCTCGTAGCTCGTATGATACAGATGAAGTATAACGGAAGTACAATGACGTAATTGTTTTTTTCCCCACTTTCCATACAGTTTTATTCAGCCTAGGGGAGACATTTGGCTTCATTATCACCTTGATTATTTGGTGGCTGTCTTATGATGAATGAAATTGTCTGGTGGTAGCAAGAATGAAGTAAGAAAAACGTCATCGTATTGTCTTGATTATTTCTTTGATTTATGTCCCAGAGAAAAGCGCAGGAGGACCCCATTGTGAGGATCCTCCCACTCCAGGGATAAGGAAGCAGGCATTAGAAGTAGCCTACTAAGTAGGTTGTTATAGAATAAGGTTTATGGTACTAACTGATGATGATGATGAATACTACAGTGGATGTATTGCCTTTATGATGGTGATGATGATTACAGGAATGAATGTAGGTATTGCCTGTGTGATGATGATGGTGATTACAGAAGCGGATGTATCGTTTCTGCCTCTGGTTCCAATGTCAAAGGTCGACCATCAGAGAAAGTGTATCCGTGATGTGGCTCGGTTGTGGTAGTGGTGGTGGTGGTAGATTTTGTGGTTGTGGTGGTGGTAGGTGGTGTGGTTGATGGGGGTGTGGTAGTGGTTGTGGTAGTTGTGAGTGTGGTGGTAGGTGAGGATGAAATTGTATTAGTTGAGAGTGTGCCAGTGGTAGGTGGTGGTGTGGTATTTGGTGGTGTAGGAGGGTGGGGCGTTGTGCTAGGTGGGAGTATGGTAGTAGTGGTTGGTGTTGGCGTGGTGGTCATGGTAGTAGTAGTGGTTGAAGGCAAAACAATGGTAGTTGTGGTAGGGGCAGTAGTAGGAGCATAATTAGAAGTTGTAGTGGATGGTGATCTGGTAGAAGTAGTTGAAGCAACAGCATTTGTAGTAGGCGGTCTTGTAGTATTGATGGTAGTTGTGGTAGGTGCCTTAGTAAAGGTGGTAGTTGTGGTAGGTGCTGTAGTAAATGTTGTAGTCGTGGTAGGTGCAGTGGTAATGGTAGTAGTTGTAGTAGATGGTGCAGTTGTGGTAGTTGTTGTAGGTGCTGTAGTAGTGGTGGTAGTTGTAGTAGGTGCTGTAGTAGTGGTGGCAGTCATAGTAGGTGCTGTAGTAGTGGTGGTGGCTGTAGTAGTGGTGGTGGCTGTAGTAGTGATGGTGGCTGTAGTAGGTGGTGTAGTAGTGGTGGTGGCTGTAGTAGGTGGTCTTGTAGTTATCTTAGTGGTTGGGAAGAAATAATCCTCATCCTCCTCACTACTACCGCTGCTACTACTTCTGCTACTACTACTACTACTACTACTACTACT
>JAGKTI010011305.1:0-26673 GCA_018397915.1 Birgus latro
ACACACACACACACACACACACACACACACTGTTCTTCCTCACTGCTATCCCTCTTCTTCCTCTGCCTTTACCATCACCCTTCTCCCTAATTACACTCCCACTCTTGTTTCACATACGTGCCACTCTCAACAACATATGACATCATTTCCACTCCATTCCTCTCCTTATTTCCAGTCTCCTCATTACACTTTCACTCTCAACTCCTGTACCTTCCATCATTTCCACTCCCATTTCCTTCCTTTCGTCACCTTCACTGATACTCCAAGTTTTCACTCCCCCTCCCCCTCCAGCCTACCCCCATTCCTTTTCCTCCCACTCCCTACCTTCACTTCAACTACTTCCAACCTTTCGTCTCTCCCCACTCTCATTCCACAGGAGAAAGAGAGAGAGAGAGAGAGAGAGAGAGAGAGAGCGGAAGTGAGCCAGCTGCACCGCAATCTGGCTGTGGAGTGGCCCATCTGGATCAGCTGTGGCCGAGAAGAGAACTTGGTCAGCTACCTCGCCACACCAGCTGTCTTCCTCGCAACCTTCCTCCTCCTGTCTCCCCTTAGCTACCCTTTCCAGCTTCCTCCTCCGTGCCTATCACCCTACACTACTCTGTTTTTACTTCCTCCGTGCCTATCTAGTGTCTTCTCTTGCCTGCCTAGTTTCGCTCCACCCCGTCCCTGCCTCCCCCCTTTAACAGAATCCCTCCTCCTCATGCCTTTCTTCCTAATCCCCCTGCCTCCTCCTGGCACCCCCTGTCTTCTAAGTTGCATATCTTCCCTGCTTTTTTTTTTTTTTCCTTTACTGCCTCTTCCCCCTGTCTCAAATCCCTCCTCCACCTCCTTGCTTACCTGCCTCACATCCTTCCTCCTCCAGCCGTTCAACTCCGCAACATCTTCCCTTCCACCTTCCAGCCCCAACCTGCCTCCCTTCTATCCCTGCCTCTCCCCACCTCTTCCTACCCCTGCCTGTCTGCCACCATCCTCCCATTCACTCTTCTCTGCCTGCCTCCCTCCTTATAGCGTCTCCTCCATCCCCCGCACCTATCCCTCCCAAGTGCCAGTGGGTGGTGGCAGTGTCTTATTTATCTAGTCAGGGATCTGCTGCTCCTTGCCCCTCTGTCTCTCTGTTTCTCAGTGGGTGTGAAAGGATAAGTAATTAAACCTTATAAGTTATTTCCACTACAACATTGTTTATGATCCCCCCCCCTCTCTCTCTCTCATGAGCATGAATTGTAAATCATAATTATTTGTGTGTGTGTGTGTGTGTGTGTGTGTGTGTGTGTGTGTGTGTGTGTGTGTGTGGATTTCACGCTTACATTATTTCTGTTTGGTTCTGAATCGATCATTCCTGGACACTGAGATTATTTAATAAGTATGTTAACCACACGGCAGTCTTTGGGTTTCAGACCACATAGCAATTTCATCTAACCTAGGCAGAATACGAGTACCGGTAGTGTAAGACATCCATTCAAGGAATTCGTAGTCTAGCCAGTGTATGTTTAGATTTTTACTTACCATTCAGCACAGTTACCAACATTGCGAAGTGACGCCACTGAAGGCCATGCCGAGAGAGATATGATAAGTAAATAAATACAGGGTGACATAGTATTCGTTTGAAATCTCACTTCACAAAAGCTACCCGTAACACAACTGTTTTCTCTGGACTCAAGTTAGTCTTCGTTTTCTTTCACGACTCAATAGTGTTGACAGAGACAGAGACCTGCGTCTCGGGTAAACACAACACGCATAAATAACAGATACCGATGATGGAAATTTATCTCAGGCAGAAGACAACTTGAGAGAGAGAGAGAGAGAGAGAGAGAGAGAGAGAGAGAGAGAGAGAGACCAGTCCAAGGCAACGTCTACCATAGCAATGCCAGCAAACCCTCCAAAGTATGCTAACCCTGATATAGCTACTACACTGACGGTTCAGTAGACCTCCTCAGCAACACTGCTGGGGCACCCATGATGTACACTGAAGCTCTCCAAATGTGGAGACTCCCAAATGGGGCCTCCGCGTTTCATTATTGGAGTCTACCGCGAAGGACAAATAAAATAATCCACTTAGCACAGGTATCCATCTATCTGTCTGTCTATCTAATTCTGCCATCAAATGATTATTTTCAGCTTAACACCGGACTTTAAGAACTGGAGGGGTTCGACATAGCATTAGTGACCCCTTCCAATAAGACAGGTCATACCTAACGATTGAAGTTGTCCGATGGCAATAATGATTAGCTAGAAAGAACGTCACCTGGATCCAAAGATTTCAGTGACTATAAATAGCACCAGTATGTATTGGTCCATTGTACCATAAGATAACTTTTTCGCTAAAGTTTTTTTCCATACTGGCCTCTTCTTTGGTATTCTGTTCTACCCTAGCCCTTCAGATGTACAGATTTCGTCCCTCCATTCTGTTCTCTCCTGATTCATTCTTCTCATTCCATCTGTGTTTCCACCGTGTTACCTGAAGTGTCTGTTTGTTATATCTTCTAAGAAAAACATGAAATGTTCATGTCTCTGTGTTCTTTTAACTGGAGTAATCGTCTTCTGCTTTCGTCGATTTCCTTATCTAAGAATGTCTACGTGACATACAGCATTATTCTCTTCGTTTGTCTCTCAGCATTCTTAGATTTACGCTTTAAAGGCTTGGTTAAGTTCTTTATTGTGATCCATAAGGTAATAACGAACGAACGCGCGCACAACATATCTTACTATTACTAATATCACGTTATCTAGCAAGAGCGCTCTGTCTGATTTGTTCCAGGACGTTTAATTTCCCTTATCCCTTTCAGTACGGTGAGGTCTCCTTATCGCTTATTTTTGCCACCCCCAAGGCAAACATATGCATTAGAGACAATGTCTTTCGTACTGATGGGGAAAACTAGCATACTGATGTGTTGTGCTTGATGAATTAATGTTTTCTTTCTCCCTCCGCAGGTAAGGAGTGTGATGCTGTCCTGTGGTGAGGTAGGATGTTTAATCTGCCTGTTCATCTTCATATATTTTACAAAGATGGGGCCACAGGAACTGAAGATTGTTAAATAATGCCTGGTGGTAAAAGAGAATGGTTCTGTCGGGTTAGGCTGGTCCCTCTAGGCTGGTCCCTCCTGTGTACTGCTCAGACTTGCAAACATTTTCCTAGTCCATTTGATTTTAAGCTGTTACCCGTTATATATTTGGTACCTTTCAGCATTATTTTACTTTATTTGTGGCTGGTTTCCCATATACAGCAACTAATCTTGCGTATTTTAAGCTTTATTTTCGTTTGCAAAAGAGGGTTGGTAATACTTCCTGCTTGGCCATGTATGTCACGTGATGAACTATAATATTCTCTTGGATATTATTTATATCTTTTAATATCTGTATGGTGCTAGGGAGGGACGTCTGTTTACGGTGGCATCTGTATAACTGGGCTGGTCTTCTTCTCAGGTATACAAAGATCCCTCAGCTCCCTTACTGTCACACAAAGGAGGATGGCGTATTATTGGAGAGGGACAACCTCTGCCTGCAGCTGACCAGGTTTATATTCATGTGAGACTTTGTAAGCAGCAGCAACTGCAGAATGCTGTCCAATTTGTTAGTTTGCTTATTCCTTGCTGGTACCCATGTCGTATTATTGGATGATACCTATTACAGATTAAACCAGTTTTACACTTTCGTTAATTTAATTTGAGCTGTATATTAAAAGATATGTGAATATACTAAACTCTCATGTTACCATCTAGGCCCAGCCTGTTGAGGGAGAACGGGAGTGTCACGGGAGGATATGAGGGGATGGGCTTGCGTTTGTGTTCTTCATTAAGCTTTACACTACGAGGACGTCTTTATGCTTTTAACGTAGTTGTATTAGAGGACACATAAGTGTATACCAACATATGCTACTATTTGAACCAAGTTTTGTTAGGTTAGAAACTGGGTGTTACTGTGGCCCCACACTTATCGGAAAATTAACCCGGCAGACAGCAATCTGGAGTTGACAGTCTCTTGCAGTCCACCAACCGCTATTCGGGGGTTGGGGAGGGAGGTGAAAGACGTTTATATATTCGAGCTGGGGAACTGTCCAGGCATATGGTTGTCACCACATGAAGCTATCCTTCTCCAGCACCAAGGTTGAGTGTCGCGGGAAGATATGAAAGGATGGACCAGCGTTTGCGTTGCTGATTAATGAGGGTTGTAGGGAGAGTGAGATTATCAGAAGAGAGGAGAGGACAGGAGTTGGCTTTTGTTAGCCGCTTTTCAGGAACAGAGTAACAAAGGGGATGAAAACTGAAGAATGAGAGCTGTTAGAACGAAAAATACAAGTGCCTATGGAGTGACATGGAGAATTAGATATATGAATGAAAGAGTTCTTGAAGAATGTGATGCAGAAGCTGATGACTGATGTGAGAATAATACTAAAAAAAAATATGAGGTAGTTCTTCCATTTGGAGCAAATTGTATTAACTAAGTGTATGGGAGTGAGATGAGAGGGAAGAGAAGGGGAGAGAGACTGAGAGCAGGTGGAGAAATATAGTATTTACGGGAGGGTGGTGCATCATAAAACACTTGAAGGTCCTTTTGTCGTGGCCACCCTTCACATGGTGCAGCCTCAAGAAATAAATGAATAGAGAGACATGCATACACACAGCCAAACACACAGATAAATAGACAGATAGACAGACAAAACAGTCTCTCCAGGGCCAGAGTGTCGAAAGTAGATCAAGATTTTATTCAGTGTGATCTTTGGAGGCCGTACCGTAGTGTGGAGGGCACTATCGGCAACCCAGTCCTGTCGCTTTTACTTCTCTCTTCATGATCTTTGAAAACCAGCCTGGCGATTCTACACCCGCTGACACCGATGACTTCGTTTGGCCATAGATCAGTGTCATTAGTATCGCATACTTTAGATTCAGGTAGCTAATTTAGCCTAAAATTGCCATCTGTCCATCTTGAAATCTGAGCTGTGACAAGAGATTAATGCTAGAATGCGTTGCTAGTCACAAAAAAGTGTAATGGAAATGATATGCAGTAGCAGTATTCTCTTATTTAGCGTTTGAGCTGCGAGAAATAACAGCAGAATGTTGAAAATGCGCCGAGTTAAGGTCCATGAACTTCAGTATGATTGGGTGATGATGTGGGGTGGACAGATGTAAGGATGGTTTTTGGTGTGGGTTTCTGTGTTAGTTTGGCTTTTGTTTTGTTTTGCCATTGAGCTACTGCAAAGGAGCTGCAAAATAAGGAAAATCTTTGCCAAGCTAAGGTGAACGAACTCCATTGAAATAAGTGGATGATGGTATGGGGTGCACAGAAACGTGGGTGGATGTACACATGAGCGTGCAGGTAAGGGTGGGGGTGATGGTGGTGGTGATACTGTGGGCTGGTCGGAGTGTTGGTAAATGTTTACAAACAGTGCGGTGGCGATGTGAGGTGGGGGTAACGAGGTAGTGGTGACAGCTGATACCTCCATCCCCTCCCTGCACCTCACCACCTCACACTCAGTCACACCTTCCTCCAACACCATCACATCGATCACTAGTTTGAGCTTCATTTTGCTGTTACACATTACCGACTTCACAACGATGAGGCAGTTTTAGACTTCCTACCTTCAAACGATTTTATTCATCTTCGGAGGAACTTTTCGAACGGTATGAGATAGCTAGTTATGATCAATATTTCCTTCATTGCTAAACGCTCTTCCTTGGCTGATCACTGGGAACTGCAGTGTATATGGATTTTTATGAAGTTGTATATGAATGTAACTCTTTCTCTCTCTCTCATTACTGTTAACGCATTCCTCTGTTTCCTTAGCTGTGTTCCCTCAATCCAATGTTCCATTTTAAGCTTAGCAGTTTGTACTGATATTTGTTCAATCCCTTTCTTCTTAAATTCAGTAATAAATAAGAATTTAGTAAGTTATGCTTAGGCTAATGTATGCCCCTTTTAAGAGAGCGATAAGCTTTCAAAAGGCTCAGCCGTATTAATTTTGTGAATATATATCGATATTCATCTCAGAATTATATGTAGTACAGTATATTATATAACATTATGACTAAAAATAAAATTACAGTATATCAATAAAAAATGTATCACTCAGAATATACGAAACAGAGATGTAGAGCAAAGATACCAGGGGAAGTACTTAGAGTAGATGTGAGAATTGAGGGGGGGGGGGGTTTCTTGAGAGGAGGGGTAGAACTGTGGAGGGGAAACGCTGATGAAGAAAGGGATTGAACAAATATCAGTAAAAACTGCTGGGCTTAAAATAGAACATTGGATTGAGGGAACACAGCTAAGGAAATAGAGGAATGTGTTAACAGTAATGAGAGAGAGAGAGAGAGAGAGAGAGAGAGAGAGAGAGAGAGAGTTACATTCATATACAACTTCATAAAAATCCATATACACTGCAGTTCCCAGTGTTTTCATCCTGGGTCGCTCCCCCAAACCTCCATCAGTGTCTATTCAGAGCTGGACACAAAATCCCACCAGCATTGTTTCCTAACCAAAATTTTTACGTCCCCCGCACCTGAGGCAAAACATCTGCTGCACTGGAGTCTGCTTATAAATCATTAGACTCCACAAATAGCGTGTCTGTATTCCACTGATAAATTGGATTGGTAAAGTAAACGTATATGTTGGTAATAAGTTATATTTTTATCCGGGTGATAAAAGAGTTCTTATTCATTCTGCTCTAAAGACGATAAAATTTTTTTCACTTATTTAATTTATTTATCTCTTCCCTTCCTCCATTCTTATTTCTGTCAATCTCTCACTCATGCATTTAGTCTCTCACTCACTCTCTCGTGCAGTTAATCACTCACTCAGTCACTCTCCCCACTCCCTCACTCTCACTCAGTCACTCATTCACTTCCCTCCCACTCATTCAGTCACACACACACTCCCCACTCACTCACCAATCTCGTTCACTACCTACTCGCTTACTCGCTCCACCTATTCACTTACTCTCCACCCAACTACTCATATTTCATTCATTCACTCCCTCCATTCACTCATTCAGTCGATCATCCATTCATTGAATCTGTAGCCAGTCAATCATTAACCCACGTTCATTCAGTCGGTCACTTGCTCATTCAGTTCACAGTCAATTAGTCATTAACCCACGCTACACTCACTCATTCACTTTCCACTCATTCATTCACTCACTCGCTCCTCATTCATGCAGTCACTCCTCATTGGCTCACTTTGTTACTCATATCCATCCCCGCACTCCATCAATCACTTACTTATTCATTCACTCACTCAGTCTCGTACTCAATCCGCACTCACTGTGTCAGCCCCCAACCTCTCAGTGTCGTATTCTCTCATTCACTTTCTTCCCCTCCCCCCACACACATAATCACTCACACACACTCCACATTCACTTCCTCACTCCTCATTCATCCATTCACACATTCCTTATTCACGTATTCACTCACGCCTCACTTAGTTATTTACTCATTCACTCAGCCACTCACTCCCCAGTCGTTCATTCTCTCTCTCTCTCTCTCACACACACACACACACACACACACACACACACACACACACACACACACACACACACACACACACACACACACACACACACACACACACACACTGAAAAATACTCGAGTTAGTAGGGGTCGAGGGATGTTACACCTCTCCGACACGAAAGTCCATTATGTCCTGGGAATTGGAGATGGAGCACAGACATGGTGATCCGTAAATAGCGCCCTGGTAGAGACTCACCTGGCTGTATTGTGTGTTTTGGGGAGGCTCAGTCTTTTGGTTTAGGCGTGGGTGAGGCACTGGCAGCAGGAAATGAAAAATGAAGCAGGATAGATATTGATAACGCTGATTTAGACGTCCTCACGACATACAAGTTATCATCCATTATAATAGTTATGGATTACCATGTGTTTCTCTCTGTAATTTTAAAATCTTTTCAGGTGGCAAGAGAGAAGTAGGCCTATACTTGAAAACCATTTTACCTGTACAAGCACCAAAGTTTTCCGTTACCCTACCTACCACATTTCTGACACGTACAAAATATGACAAAAAAGGATATACTGATGATGCGAGAACTGTCAGTTTCGCCATTTTTTTTTTTTTAAGCTCTGTGGTTCAAGTGTTTCCAGAAATTTATGTAAAGCTCCTCACTGCGCTGATGCATTCACTCCTCAGTAATATGATGAGTATTTTTACCGGCAATGTTTTTTTTTTTTCATGATATGGATTTACTGTTATATTTATCTTAGAAGAAGCCACATTGAATGGATTTATAAATTTAAATATAATAAAGAATAAACGAAATCTGAATTAGTTGATGTTTCGTAGATACTAAAATAAGGATAGACTTCGTATATCATTAAGTGAAGAACTGAGCACTATGCAAACGGAACTTAACAGATGTGTCTGCAATAGTTTAGGAAATAAGATAAAAGCAACAACAGAAGGAGAAAGTAGGGAAATTGTGGTGCAACGAGAACAGCAGCATAACAAAAAAGGCAAAATGACAGGGGAGTAGAAAACAGGAGGAAGCAAAGTGAAGAAAGAAAAAAAAGTGCCGTGTTAGGGGAGGTGGGAGGGGAGGGAGGGGAAGCTTTAATGGGAGGGGAGGGGAGGGAGGGGAAGATTTAATGGGAGGGGAGGTGAAGGAGGAGGGGGTATTTAATGAGAAGTCGGAGGGGAAGGGAGAGGAAGAAGGAGAGGGGAATGACCTGCATGCTTCCTCATCTTTTTACCTCACTTTTGCTACCACTGCGTGACGTCTCATTAGGGACCTCACGTCATTCTTGATGAACGCCCACCTGTTTCACACTTTACATCATGGTCTATAAGTCACCAGGTTTGGTGGCTCCAGCTTTATTCTTTCGTGTAAAATCAGGTGACTGACTTGTCTGTCTTCCGGAGTAAGCCAAAATCTTGGACCACAGGCGATCTCAGAGAATAATGATCCGATCTGGACCAGGCTATATTAAGCACTGCATTCTGGGCATGTCCCAGGTATATGCCATAAAAATTTCGGTCTCCAATTTTTATGGTTCTTGAGCTTTAGGGTCACTTTTTTATTTACCTTATTTGCTTATTATTTTTTTTTTTAAATCCAGATCCTATCCGGGTTCCAGTAGTCGGATCGGGAGGATATTTGGTCAGATGAAGTGGCCAACCAGTGCTATAAAATGGCAAAGAATGAAGGTTGTAGGTCAAACGGTATAGAAATGGCAGCGACTTAGATCCTCCCTAGAATAATAATATTGACAAAAACAAGAAAAATTCCCATAGGGATGTGGGAAGTTTTAATAATAATAAGCAGAGAGAGAGAGAGAGAGAGAGAGAGAGAGAGAGAGAGAGAGAGAGAGAGAGAGAGAGAGAGAGAGAGAGAGAGAGAGCATAATGGACTAGTGTGGAGACAGCAAGAGCAAAAGCTTGTAAGAGAGAGGCTGGGCTGACCGGAAGTGGAGGCGGAGGAAACGCGAGTAGGAAGAAATAGGAAGCAACTGGAGGAGTAGCTCTGAAATTCAGTGGAAGAAGTAGAGTATACGAGGCAGGAGTATACGAGTTTGGAGATATAGGAGGAAGGTCAGGGTATACGAGGTTAGAAACTGGACTATACGAGGCTGGAGTATACGAGGTAGGAGTAGGTCTATACAGGGTTTGGAGTTTAAGGGGTAGGAGTATACAGAACAGAGAAGGAATTAGCAGAGAGGAGCTGGAGGAGAGACTTTGAGAATTCCTGCAACGAATACATGAAATGAAGGGAAATATTTTTAGTTTATTTCATCGACGAAACATCTAGCAGGTGACGCGTAAAATGCAATGTTTAGGTTATGGAAAATTAATGAAATTTAGAAACCTACCCTTAGAAATGAAGTCGGGAAATAAACTAAAGTTACCTAAGGATGACAACAAGCCATATCACGTAATGAAATCGTTGTGTAAATCGTTTGGTCTTTCAGGTAAAGCCGAGAATTTCCAAGGCTGTGGATGATGCTTAAATGGACATAATACCCATTTTACTGGGCATTCCATTCATAGTGTTCCTGCTTCCTTGTTTTCCTTTTAAATGTTTCGTAATCCCTCCCTTCCATGTATTAGTTGGGAAGAGGGCGATGATGATGATAAAGGTAAGGGAAGTTGTATATCCCATGAACTCCCTTTAGGTGATATTTTGCTTGCTCTTGCAGTTCTGTTTTGCGTTTGATAAAAACTCAATCACTAACTTCGGTTCAGCAAAGTCTGTACGGTACTGATGCACTTTCCCGATAGTTCTGAGCGTCGAAGAGAGCACAGGTAGCCCTAGCTGTAAGCTAGCTGGCGATGTATTTTGAAATACCGGTACCACAGATTTCTCCATATAATGTTTACTCTGTACTGAGAAAACTTCTCAAACCAGGTGTATAGGTAGCATTATAACTCCTATGGGCAATATTTCTATAATTTATTGTAGTCATAGTATTATATAAAAAGGCGTCAGAAAAAATGTATAAAAACTAAGACTGGCTGTGTTTTATCTGAGTCTTTATGATAGAAATGGAAAGGTTTTAAGAGCATATTATATTACCAGGAATTCGATATTTGGCCAAGAAAATACATAAAGTTCTCGCCGCCATTTGTGGAAGACTAATGGGGCCACAAACAACGGGTAGTAAGAGAGGAAGGTGGAAGAGAGTGGAGAGATAGAAGGAAGGTCACGGTGGAAGAGGGAGATGGAGTGGGAGGTGGAGATTGGGGGGGGGGAGCTGGAGGTATGTGCGAAGGGGAGGGAGAAGGAGAGAAGAAAGGTAAGAAATGAGGGAGAGGAGAAGACAAGGGCAGAAGAAAAGCGAGAAAGAGGACGCGGAAAGCTTGAAAGAAGGAAGGGAGAGAAAGGGAGGAATGAAGGAAGGTTAGAAATGAAAAGAGAACGGAGGAGGGGGAAGAAACGCAGAAGACAGATGTTGAGAGGCGACTAAAAGGAAGAAGAGAAGCATAAAGACGAGAGAAAAGAAAAAAAGAATGACGGGCAGTGGTGGACACGGGGGGTTTGCTGGGAAGGGAGAGGTCGAAGTGGAAGGAGTGGGTTGGTGGGTGGATGGATGGAGAGGCAAATCAAAGTGGAAGAGGGGGTATAGAGGAGTAGGTGATATAGGAGGGGGAGAGGTGAAGAACGGAGTTTGTAGCGTCACGGGAGATATGTAAGGGAAGCAGGTGAAGGTGTAGGGGCAGAAGGTATGGAAGGTGTGGAAGGGACGGTCAAGGTTGGGGTTGATGAAGGGTAGGGGTGGGGGTGTGGGTTCAGTGGCGTGTTAGGTACAGCGGAGGTGCATTAGAGGAGACCGGGCAGGAAGGAAGCGGGGGATGGGGGACAGGGGGACAGGGGGAGACGGAGATGGAGGCTGCACGGTTGAGAGCAAACACGGGAACAGAAAACTGGGAGCCGCCACTGGATGATGCAGGATGTTTACGCATATCAGATCTTTGAATACAGTGACATCCTACTAAATTTATTCTTGCTATCTGTAAATGGTCTAGGCTAGGTTGTTGTTGCTGTTTGTTGATGACTTTATTCAGCTTAGGAGAGCCCTCTCCCCCACTTGGTGAAAGGGTATATATAAGCTGTATACACAATAAAGCCCTTGCGCTTGCAGAGGTTTTGCTAAAATGGACTTCGCCTTTTCAAAAGGATCAACTCAGGAAGACAAGTAAGCAGAAAACCAAGGATGAAGGACTTAACACTGTCAGTACGGTGACGATTTTTTTTTTTTCAATTATTCTTGCTATATCCAAATGAGTATATTTAGCTCAGGGAATTCTTATTGCAGTGAGCGTAGGTATATAGGCACTTAGTACTTTCAGTTTGGAAATTCTATAGAACTGAACAAAGTAGTCTGGAGATAGAAGAAAACCAAATAAAACGTAGAAAAATAAGAAGAAAAAACACTCTGGTAGGAATATGGTTGAATCAGGACGTAGAGAAGACTTAACGCACAATTACGAAGAAGAAAATAAGCCAGAGAGACGGATAGTTAGGTGAGAAAAAAAATGAGAATATGGAAGAACTTGTCCTGAAAATGACAGCATCCGAAGGCAAGTAAGCAGACAAAACGGAAAGACAGAGAATCAGGTAGGATATCAGAGGGAAAAAAAACTGGTAGGAATGTTGAAAGAAATCCAAAGAAACTACACTTGAACATTTTTAGTCGACAGTCAAATGGAATGTGATAGGCCATGTCACTGCTGATGTTGGTAGGAATGCTGGTTAGATAGGGAAGACTTTGGTAGGAAACCCGCCCAGAGTAAGGAAGAAAGAAAAAAAAATACATCATCGGAGTGGACCTATTTGAGAGAGAGAGAGAGAGAGAGAGAGAGAGAGAGAGAGAGAGAGAGAGAAATCTCAACATTGTGCACCTGAACAAGCTCTTGACGAACAAATAGGTCAAGAAGGGTTACGTAAGGAGCGATGCTTGTGGGATCAATAGTAAGGGGGTCAGCGTGAGGTCAGGTTGCTCGTATCATGACCCATACACATAAATATAAGGAATAACACAGCCACAGCACCGGGGGTCACGCCACACACTACCACCACCACTACATTGATCTTAGGCACAAGGATGTAAGGTGGATTAGGTTAGTTTGTCACGTTATATTATGCTATATTACATCTGAATTGGTCCGGTTAAGTTAGATTAAGATAGGTCAGGTACGAGCAGGTTAGGTTGTAAGGTCAGCCTAAGTTAAGGTTAGATTAGATAAGGTCAGATGTTAAGTTAGGTTAAGCTTGAACAGATCAGATAAGATTAGTTCAGGTTAGGTTTGGTTAAACTGTATTAAAGTGGAGTAGGTTAGGCTAATTTTTTGTTAGATTAGGTCAGAGAAGGGTAGATTTGGTTATATTAGGTCGTTGGGACAAGTTGGGTCAGGATAGATTGGATTAGGTTAAGTTAGGTCATATATCAGATCAAATAAATTAGGTTAGAGTAGGATAATTAAGGTTAGTTTATGTTATGTCAGGTTAGGTGAGGTCCAGTTAGGTCAGGTCTGATCAGGTCACGTCAGATTAAACCAGGTTAGATCAAGTTTAGTTAGATTAGGTTACGTCAGGTTAGGTCTGGGTAGATCAGGTTATGTCAGACTAAATTAAGAAAGGACAATGTAAAGATTAGGTCAGTGTAGTTTAGTCTACGGTATCATAGGTTGGGTCAGTTGGGCACTGGATGTGGTAGGAAAGCCTGAGGGACAGAGAAGAAAGGAAAATGGGAAAGTTGGCTATTTTACATTAGTATGGGCTTGAGTTGGTTTGGATTAGGTTGAGTGTGACATGGCTGGAACCTCTTAATTTTCATTGCCGCACCGCTTCATCACAATCCACACCACTTCATCACAGCCACAGAGTCTCCATCATCAACAACAAAGCCATACAGCTTCCATCATCACCGCCTCCACACCACAACCACATCACCACCATCCTTAACACTGCACCACAACTACCACCACCATCACCAAAGCAACAGGATATAACCACAACAGCCACAGTATATCACCGTTATTGTCACAGCATATTATCAGCACAACCACCACAAGCTCACCAACACCATCATTACAAGCATACTATCTCCATCATCACAGTACCATAACCACAGCGAATCACCACCACTGTCACAGCACGTTCATCATCATCATTAAAACAGCACTGCAAACACACCCCGTCCATCACCAAACTACATCAGCCTCACCTAAACAGTGACTACTCCACATCACCACCATCGTCATTAGCACATAATTACATCATCACAATCACATCACTCCATCATAACAACCACAGAGCCTTCGTCATCATCATCATCATCATCATCAAGTCCACAACCACGCAACCTTCATATCATTAGCATAGCACCATAGCATCACCAGTCACAGTATATCACAACCAAAACCACATAACTTGCATCATCGTTAGCAGCGTACCATATCCTCCATTTCCACATCACTACCTCCATCATCACAGCATTTCAGCTCATCACGACAATCTTCACACTACAACAGCCACAGTATATCACCACCACAAGCAAACCACCTCCAAAACCTCACAATCTTAAAATCTCACCACCACAACCCCACCATCTCACCTTCACAACACCACACCCACGCTTCGACATTGTCAGTACTACCATACAGACTTACATCCTAATCACAGCATCATCACTTCACTACCTCCACACCCCCACCATAGTCATGCCACCGCTCTACCACAATCACACCACCTCATTAGCACAGCCACACCACTTCACCATCACAACTGCACGAACTCACCATCACAACCACACTACCACAAAAGTATCACATCCGTTGCTACTGCCATCTATCCATCATCATCACCACTATACCGCAACCTCACCACATCCATCACGTCAACCACAAAATATCACCAGCAGGACCACACCACCACAATCCCACCACCTCACACCAAAACCATACCACCGCTATTCTGATAAAAATATAAAATCATTACCATATAATACCACACCACTTAAATAAATGTAACCACCACACCACCACTACCACCACAACAACCATAGAAATTCAATCACCAAACCTGTACCACCACATAACCACACCACCACACTGAGTCCCCTCTACTTGACAAATGAGAGACATAATATCGTTGGGGCGAGTGATGGCAATATCCGATTCCCTTGTTAATACTCGCACACAAAATAATTGTGTGTGTGTGTGTATGTGTGTGTGTGTGCGTGTGTGTGTGTGCGTGTTTGTGTGTGTGCGTGTTTGTGTGTGTGCGTGTGCGTGTGTGTGTGTGTGTGTGTGTGTGTGTGTGTGTGTGTGTGAGGGGGGAGGGGTAATGCAGGAGACAGCCGGCACATGGAAAGGACGTCTCTCTTTAAGCCCTCACACACTGACACAGAAACGCACTCACTCCTGCACACACACACACACACACACACACACACACACACACACACACACACACACTATGCACTTAACCTACATAGGCATTTACAAGCATACCAGTATGCTCACAAATATAAGATATAAAAATAAGAAATATAAATAGCCACATAAGTGCAAAAAAACAACAATAAATCAACCAAAACACTATACATATAATCATCATCATCATCATCATCATCCGGACCTTCTTTCTCACCCTGGGGAATGTATAAATACACGCAAATATCAAGAAGCACCCAAATACAGACATAACCACACATACAGACCTACACACATCCAGTAAGCATTCAGTAACGAGAAACACGAACCTACACATCATTACCGTTATCAACACTGGCATAGTTGTTGTCAAGGGTTCATTTACACTCTCTTAATTGTCAAGACCCAGTAAGATCTTCCCTAATGAAGTGATATTATTCCTGCCGGTGAGAAGGGCTGTAATCCCTCTTCTAGGTTTGGGAACACTGCTTTGCAGCTGCTTCAGAGGCTAATGATCTTGCTAAACTTATCACTGTTTAGGAACACCGTCTGAAAACTGTCAAAATCGTGTGAGATTTTGCTAAAACTAGTATTCAAGCGGATTCGAAGTGTTATAAGTCCACCTTACTTGTTCAGGACTTCAGATACGCAAAAGTATCATTGACTGCACTTGTACAACGGTGAAGCAGACCCTGAGCACAGCGACAGAGAGGCAGCAATGTGGTAAACGAGCATAGTAAAACTGAGTAGCTGTATTCCACAGCAGGAGACACTATGAATCCTAACTCAGCAAATACAAAACAATGCCATAGTTAGCCCTGAAAAATATATCCGTATTAATACCACAGGTAGTCTTAAAACCATATTGAGTTACGGGATGCTCTGTTTCCTCTGCCTCCTCTATCCGGTACAAAGCATCGATGGGGTTAGTGAAGGTCGATAGGCTAGTTGTATGTGAGGGTTAGGAGGAAGGTAAGGCAGATACAAAACACAAATAGTGAAACAGACTATAATTGTAATAAACAGTGATGTGGTGTAGGTTAGGAGTAGGAATACAGATACAAGGCATAAACGGCATAACAGAAGGTAATATGGTTTTAAAGAAATTGGCCATTATCATCACTCTCATTGCGCCGCCTCATCATCAGCCTAACTCACCACCACACATTCATCACACTCGTTATGCACTCCATTCCACTCCCGCACTTCATTACCGAGGCTGTTCATCATCCCGCCACGCAAAATGCTGTTATTGAAGCCGACTGTGAGTAATGGTGGCTGGGTGCTTACTTTGCCACGTACCATGTTTACTGTAGCACAAGGACCAAGTACAGTGAGATTTCAGGATTAACCCTTTCATGGTCCAAACAATCTTATATTCTATTCCTACTGATGTCCGACGATTTTTTATGTATCTGATATTGAGTGAGTGTTAATCCTATCACATTAATCCTCTCATTGTAGGGAAAACTTTATTATTCTATTCCAGCTAACTACAAACAATTTAAAGCAGCTGAGGATGCCATAAGATACCGAAAATTAGACAGTTCACTGCAATATATATATTTTTTAGTTTATTTTTGCCACATCCACCCAGTTTTATTTAGATTAGGAGAGGCTTACCGTTAGCTGAGTGTAATCGTTTGGAGGTCACAAGAGTAGTATAGAAATGACAACTCCGTAGAGAAGAGGTTAACTACTTAATTACCAGACGTTTCTTCTTCGATGGATAAAATCGTTTAGAAGGTAGAAAGGATAAAATAAAGACGACATGATATTCAAAGGAACATAGAAATTCCCTCCAACCCACCTCAGACGAAACTTAGAACCATTTGATTATTGTCTTGTACATAATGGTGGTGAAGAGGAGTAGGGTGACAGTGCTACAAAAACCGTGTATGATTTCAGAACGTCTTCTGAGTGGCATAGGAGTCTACGTATGACATTTTTAGAAATTATTATGCACCCTGCACCTTGATATTCTCTCAGTTTATATATCTCTCTTCTATCGCTACTTCAACGGTCACTGTTCCTCTGAACTGTCTGCTTGCATCCCTCCAACGACGGGCACGTAGTACCCGTCTAGCAACAAACTCTCATCCCTTTTCTGTCCGACTTTCTGATGCAAGAGTTAACCGTTACTCCCAGTCCTTCATTTATGCAACTGTTCAACTCTGGAACTGTCTCCCTCTGAACTCTGGAACTGTCTCCCTCTGTCTGTATTCCCTACTTCCTATGATCTCCAATCTTTCAAACGCAGTGTGTCCAGGCATCTCGAAATGAATAGATCTTGAATTTGGCTCTCTTTTGTATTGTTTTTACTTTTTCTTGGAAGGAACAGTATGCGGGCCCTGGCCTTTGGTTCCTTCTTCCTTGCATAAAAAAAAATATGGCTAAAGTATTGACAAAGTTTGCCTCAGTAACGTATCAGTGTATAAAAAGGTGTAGTATGCAAAATAAATCGCTAAGGAAGAGGTGTTACGAGGTCTCCTGTGCCACCTCTAGTAGCATCCCATATCCCTTGACTAATGGGATGTGTGTGAAAGTAAGGGTGGGCGGTAAGCATCAGTAATGAACATCAGCGCTTATTAGCAACATCTTGCCTCAACTATGTGACGTAACCATAAATCATGAGGAGTCCCGCTTAATGTAAGCTGAATTAAAGGACTCCTCGTGCCTGGCGTCCCTTGTGCTGCAGGGGAGGCGAGGCGGTGATAAGTGTCTCTTGAGTAATGTTACTACTTTAAGTAATTGTAGCATCCACTCCCATATTACCTGCTTCCAGACGCAGAGGCCCGGGGCTGGGTTATTGTGTATTTAACTATTTAGAAAGCAGTGTCCCATCTAGTTATTATTCAAGGGAAGTACCCGAGTCTAAAGGGCTAGAGCCTGTCTTGATTTGCCGTTTAGTATTTGAGTGCAGGGCCCCACCCAGGTGCTGTATTTCGACATTCTCCCATTGATGACTTTACTCAGTCGACAGACACCAGTATTGGAGAACAAGTTTCTGTCCATGAGAAGGCCGAATATCGATTGGGGTATTCTAACCACTACACTACTAGACCAATGTTTTTTTTTTCCCTGGATAATTGATTTTGACGTATAGACGCAACAGAAATGAAGTGGTCAAAATGACTGAAGAATTTTACCCCAAACTTTACATTATCAGGACGTGGTCGAAAAGTCAGTTCAAGCTACAGAAAGAGAATACACAGTTATCCCCAGAGTTGCATTAGATGAAGTGCGGTACAGAACGCTTTGGGAACAATGTAGAGGAATAAAGCAACAGATGATGATGGTATCACTGCTGATATTATGAAGGGTGCAGGTGAAATTGCATTAAATGAACCAACATTGCTTGAACCCAGTGAATGGTAAGACACTAATACTGCAGTCCACCATCTTCCTTTTGGGAGGCTGGGAGGAGTTGAGGGACTTAGTGCATCAGGGCAGGTCTTCCGTCAGGGTGCAGAAGGCGTCCCTCTCCAACATCACTTTTTTTGAAGCCAGAGGGTTAAATATCTACGTTCTCAAATAATAATCAGACAAAATCCGGAAGAGAAATTTAGTGTCGCATGCTGAGATATTTTTGTCGCCGGCATCTTGTAATCTTTCTTGTTCATCTTCCTCCTCGTCCATTTTTCTTCTTTAAGTTTTCCGTTTTTCTCCCTTTTCATTTATGTAATCTTCCGCCTTTTCCCTTTGTTTCCTTTTTCCTCCTCCATTCCTCTTCTTTCAGCTTTCTCCTCTGCTTTTCCATTTTCATTTTGTGTCACCTACTACCGTACCTTTTTCGTTCACTTTCTTCTTCCTCGTTCCTCCCGCTTCATTTGATCATGTTTTTCCCCTCTTCTTCATACTTGCTTCTCATAATCTTTTCTGCTTGCCTCTCTCCCCGTCGTACATTCCTCTTCTTTTTTTTTTCCTTTCTGCTTGCATTTGTACGATCATTTGCCTTTTTCGTTCGCGTCTTTTGCCATCGTGTCTGCTTCTTCCTTTCCTTCTTTCTTTTTTTTTATTTTTTTTTATTTTCATTGTCTTTTCTCCCGGCTTCTGTCTTTTTTCGTGCTCCCTCAGACCTTTCATCTCCATTCTTGTCATATTCTTTCTCTCGTATGTTACAAAAATTCCTCGTATTCTTTTCTGTTTCTCTAGCCACTGTGATTTGTTCTGTCACCTCTTCTGTCTTTCATACGGTTTTTATTCCTCCCGTATCGTCCTTATTCTTTCTCCTAATTACTTTAGTGTGATGATGTCTTTTTTGTAGTGTATCCGTACTGTTACCAGACGAATTTATTCATCTTGAGAGAGCTCCATGTTGGTGAAGGGATCAGTAAAGGCTAGATTTTACCCGTCTGTTTCTCGAAGTCACTCTCAGCTGAATACAATTGTCTGGTGGTAGCAAAAGAAAACTAAGCCCCTTAGACCAATTACTTACTTATAATTTTATTCCTACTAGCTTCAGACATTTTGATTCAGCTTGGGGAGAGGCTTTATATTTTTACCAGCCTCTCGAGCTGAATAAAATCGTCTGGAGGTAAAGAGAATTGGTAATATACGTCATTGAGTTCAAATGGTAAAAAAAAAAAAGTTAGTGTAAAATAATGCCTAATAATTTTCCCTTTTCCTCTCCTCTTCATTCTTCCTGTCTTAATTTCACCAATAATTTACCAAAGCATTTACGTGAACCTCTTGCTCATCCTTCTTTTCCTTCCACATGTGTTGCAGTTTCTCTTCCGCTGCCCACCTCTTCACCATGCGATTCTCTTCTTTGTTTTCTGTTTCTTTTTTCCCCTTTCTGTGTGTGTGTATTTTTTCCTCCTGTCTTTCTGCTCGCCGTCCCACTCTTCTTTCTTTCCTTAATTTTTTAGTCGTTTCGTCCTCCATCTTCCTCTTCACAATTTCCGCTTTTTAGTCCCATACCGGCCCCCTCCCCTCCCTTTTTTTTTTTTTTTTTTCACCCTCTCCCTGCTTCCCTTTGCTTCATTGCTCTTGTCCCTCATTTTGGTCGTATCGTCATCTGTGCATCCTGTATTCCACTATTTTCTCGCTTTCTGTACCCTCACTTTCTCCCTGCTTTTCCCTCCCCTTCTTCCTCGTTTACACAGGCTTTCATTCGCCCTCTTCTCCCCCTCCCTCTCTTCTTTCTGTGTGTTTTTATTCAATTTCCCTCTGCTTCCTTCTTCCTGATCCATCTGCCTTTCCCCCCATCTCTCCCTTCCACCTCCCTGCATCTTTTTCCTCTTTCCTGTTTTCTCTCCCTCTCCCATTCTGCTTTATTTCCTCCTTTCTTCCATCTTTTTCTTCCTTTTGCTACCCTCCTACTCTCTCCAAGCTTCCTCTCTGTATTCCCCAGTCTTCCTACGGTATCTCTCCTTTTCTCCCTCGCTACTCCCTTTCCATCTCTACCTACTCCCCCTTTTTCTCTCCCAGTCCATCTCCCTTCTCTGTTCCTGGCTTCCTTTCCTCTCCCTGCTCCTTCCCTCCCTGCCCCCTACCTCCCTATTCCATCTCTTTCCCTCTCCCTCTCCCTCCGTGTTTCTTACCAGCACCGTTCTGCCCATGTTTACCTTGTGCCGGTGGAGGCTGGGGGTCTGGCGGGGCATAACAGTTTTTACAGCCTAAGGATATGATGTTTGGGGCTGTGTCGGGGGCTGGGAGGCTGCAGTGATAGAATGAGGGATGAATGGATGGATTAGTGCACGTGTGGGTACGTGGATGAATGGAGGGGTGAATATATTGGTGAATGGATGAGTACGTGGATGGATGGATGGATTGATGGATGAGTACGTGGATTGATGGATGGATAGATGAACACGTAAGCGGATAGTTTGGTACGTGGATGAATGGATGGACTGATAAGTGGACAAAGATGGATGGATCATTGATACGCGAGGAACGATGGGCGGCTGCAGCGACAAAATGACAGCTGCGTGGATAGGCTTGTAGGCTACTGGGTAGATGGGTGGAGAGATGGCTAGGTGACATGGTGGAGAGAAGCACAGGTGGATGCGTGGATAAACAGGAGGGTGGGTAGCTTGTGGGTGGGTGGTTGGAATGATAACATAGTGGCTGGATGAATAGATTGGTAGGCGGGTAGGTAGGAAGATGGATGGGTTGGTGGTTGGATTGTTGGATGGAGAGGTGGGTTAGTAAATAGGTATGAGTGTGGAAGGTGAGTGCATGTATGGAAGAGTGGCTGGATATGTTTGTGGGTAACTGGAATGTGAACTGATGGCTGGATAAATGGACTAGAGAGGGTGGCTTGGCAGGAGGATAGAGAGTGGATGAAATGAGTGTGAAAGTTCATTAATAAGAGGAAAAAAGAAACTTGGGAAATGAAGAGGTAAAACGCGAAAAAGATGCAGTGTGAGAGAGAAGAACAAGAGGAGGAGGAAGGCTAGTGAGATGACCGAAATGAAAGGAAGAAAGAAAAAAGAAAGTGAGTAAATGAAGAGTGAAAACGCAGAGAGGATTCAGAGAAGAGAGGAAAAGAGAAAATGCCGGTCAGAAAGGCAGAAAGGAGATAAAGAGCGAAAAATATCAGGTTGAAGGGAGTGGAAAGCAGAAACCGATGGAGAAATAATGAGGTCAGGAGGAGGTGGAGGAGGGGGAGAATTTTCATGGAAGGAGGAGAAAATTTGAGAGAAAGTTGATCTGCGTGGAGGGATGAGAAAAAGGAATAGCAGGGGGAAACTTAAAGGAAAAAACAACAAGCAAGAAGACACAGACGAGAAGGAAAACTTATACGCTTAACATTTTTCGTATAATGGTGACTCTATTCATTTTTACCAAATTCTCACCAAGCGGTTTTATGAGGCTCGAGAGAGAGAGAGAGAGAGAGAGAGAGAGAGAGAGAGAGAGAGAGAGACAGGGTGAAGAAGAATAAGAGAGCAAGAGGTGCAGAAGAATGAAAAATGGTAAATCAGACGGAACGTGAGATGAAGAAAGGGAGAAAGAAGAGAAAAGATTGAAACTTAAGGAGCAGAAGAGAGTGGAATGGTGAGTAGAAAAAAACAAATGCTAGGGAACGGAGTAGGAGAGGAACGAAAGGGAAAGTGATAAGGAAGGGGGACAAATAAGGAAGAGAATGAAACAGAAATGCGTGGAAAGAGAGGACAGGGAAGGAGAGAGAGGGATAACGAGAGGGAGGGAAAAATGTGAGGGAGACACAAGGCTGCGGGTGGCATGACGGGAAAAGGTGGGGGGGGAGAGAGAGAGAGAGAGATAAGGGAGAAAGAGACACAATAATATGAGAAAGAGGACAGAAACAATGTGAGAGCAACAGAAAATAGAGAAACAAAAACAAGATGGGGAAAACAGTGCAGTGGCAAAGAGGTGGTTCAGGGGACATGTGCGGGCAGACAGATACCTCACTTTTAAAGGTTCCAAAGCATTTTCCTGACCATGACCTTCTTGCCTTTCAACCCGACGATGCCAGCCTTATTTCTGCTGTTGCTTTCTCCTGAAGATTTTAGTCAGTTTAGGGGACCAGCGCCTTTACCTGTAGGGGCCGATTATTGTTGTTGTTGTTATTATCCCAGACTAATTTGGACATGAACCTGGTGTACTGCAGGCTGAGGGTGTCCTTTTCCCGAATCTCGCCATCACCCATTCGAAGTACATGGAAGGAATTAAGGGACCTCTGTATAACTTGGCAGTGAAACCACCCGGATATATTGGTGGCACTTCGTGAAGGCGTCTCTCTACAAGTTAGATAGTAGATGTCATAACTCCTTTACTAGCAGAGATCCTTCCCAAGCTTAAAAAATCGTCTGATGGTCGGTTGAATGAAGAAGAACCAGACGTCCTTCAGTCGACCATGACCTTTAACCTGCGCCCTGGCCTCTATTGTCTCACCTTTAACGCTACTCGCCCTCCACTTAAATAAACCCCCCTCGTCTCTTACTACAGTCCAGCTGTTTTTACTCTCAGCTTGGATACTACGTCGCGGGTGCATGGAATTCAGTGAGCCTTAGTAATGAAGTAGGAATGAGTCTCCATGGTTACTATAGTTGTTTTAGTGATATTCTTTTTTTTTACCTTATGGAGCTACGAGTAGGTCACTTCTAAGGTGTGCAAGTCGTGGTGATAAAAATTCGATGAGCCTTCGATACGAGATAGGAATGAGTCTCCTTCGCTGCTAGTCTGATCGATCCTTCAGTCTGACTAGGTTAAATGAACTGAAAAAGGGGTTAGGATCTTCGCTATATTATAAAGATCGCGACATAATGGCTTTTTCTTTTCCTGTTGTTCTCATGGTGTCTGTTCCTGAATCCTTCCCACTCCCTAGATACGGACATTCCTAGGGCCAACTTTACGGGCAGCTAAGGAAATTCTCTACTGTGGTATTTTCTGACGGTTCTCAGGCTTTCGTCGGATATGGATTATCTTAGGCCGAGGTTAACGTCACAAAAACTTCCGTAGCCATTCACATTGTCGATAGTGGAAGCGTCCCTGGGGAAACCACCGATCATCAAACACTTGTTTTTGTGGCTGGTTTGTTTGCATGGGACAAAGGAATGTCCCATTTACTATAACAAAATAACATGGATGCCTAGATTTTTGTCTGATTGATGAAATTATACCTATAATTTATCAGTTGTTAATATACTTTAGTAATTAGGCTGTTAGTAATCTAAATTGTGCATAAACAATAAAGCATGGGTTAGTAGGGGGAGCTGTGACTGGTCCGTTAATCTCTGTGTCTGTCTTGACCAAGTTCTTATCACTTGTCTGAATTTATCAGCCATAGTTCATCACACTAGCCAAACATTTTCTGTCTCAAAAATCACGGTGAAATTTGGATTTTTGTAAAAAAAAAAATTATGTAGGAATTAAGAGATTAATCAAAATCTAGGGGGTATTTAATGCCCGGGTAATCTTAAAGGGGAACTTGGGACTGTTTTGTAGTTTTCTTCAGTTTTTCTTTTACCAAAGCTCTTCATGGATTTTTTTTTTGTATTTTCTTAGTGCGTTTTCGAGTTTCGTTGTATTTCTTATTTCCTTTGTAGGTGGTGAAAAATGCTTAGAAAGCGGGTTTTGTTTGCAATCCCGAACGGCGCCGAAGACAGAATCCATCTTGGAACGCCATTTTTGCCATGGAATTACCCTCACCAGTGTTGATTATTCAAACCTAACCTAAGTTTTCGTAACCCAACTTAATTTATCCTAACCTAACGTAATAACCTAACCTAACCTATTTTATGCCAACCTAACCAGACTTTACCTTAACCCATCCCTTACATAATGGTATTTTCCTTATGTGTTGATGGATCTCTTCATACTCGAAAACACACTTCTGTAGCTACACCTTTATAAAGTCGATGAATCATTTCAGAGGTAAGTAAGGTTTTTTAGTATAATAAGACGTGCCGCTATGTCTCCTTGCAGATTATCCAAGAATGATCAAAGTTAAATTCTATGTCTAGATTTTTTTGGTTTCAGTGATACTGGACGAGGACGTCTTGTTCAGTTTTGCCAAATAGTTGGCATCTCAAAAAAATGTTCGTCGTTCCTTTCAAGCAGATGTAGAATATCTTTGAACGCAAATTTACAGAACATGCGATCATCAAGGAAAGCGACCAAACTCATGCGTATCGTCTGTAGGTTTCACAATACCTACATTAATTCTTAAAACCACGAACGGTATGTGGTTAAGTGTGGCATATTTAAGTTAAATAGTACTAACTCTTACCCTTTTTGGAGTTACGAATGAATGTAAGGAGACCTCCGACCCTCTGTGGGCCACGATCGCTGTAAGTGGCCGGAGAGTGTTTAGTAAATCCCACCGTAGCGAAAGTTTCCATATCTGGATGAGATATGGAAGAACTCTGTCCTTATCCTCGCTACGGAAATTTATTAAATCCAGGCCCAGGGGAAAGTAGTGAGAGAAGGATGTGGAAAAAGAGAGAGGTTGAAGGGGAAGGTAGAGATAACAGTAGTAGTGGACAGAAGTGGGGGAATGGGAAACGAAAGAAAAGTAGAGAAAAAAGTAAAAGAAAGGAGGGAAGGTCCTTGCAGCGAGACAGGAAGGGAGGGAAATGGAAGGAAGAAGAAAGGGATAAAAGGAGGGACTGAGGGAGGGGTCTGGGAGAGTGAGTGGAGACGGAGGAGGCATGAGAATACGAAGCAAATAGGCTGTGAATGGAGAGTAAGGGAGAACTGGGATGGGAAGGGAGGAAGATAAAAGAGGAAAGGAAAGGAAGGAAGAATCTAGTAAAGAAGAGAGAGAGAGGGGGGGGAGGGAGGGAGGGAGGGAAGGAGCTGGGAAGAGAGGGAGAGTATAGAGGAGCAAGAGCTTTAAGGGTGAACTATCCCTAACATAAACAACATTTCTCTCCGCCCTTCCAAAGCTTTCTTCCTTTTTCGTGCCTTCTTTCCTTCTTCTTTCTTTCTTTCTCTCTTCCTTCCATTCTACCATACGTTCTTTTTTTTATCAGTTTTTCTTTTTTCCTTCTTTCATTCTCTTTTCCATATTGTTTTCATTTTTTCTTACATCTGTTTTTTACTCTCTCTCTCCCTCTCTCTGTCCTTCAGTTCGTTTTTCTCTCTTTCCGCTCTCTTCTCCCTCCCCCTCTCCTCTCTCTCACTCTCCATCCCTCGTCCTTCCCCTCCCACCCTTCCTCCTCCTTTCAAGACAGCTCGTTCATAATCTCACTTCGCGTTTATAATTCACCAACCAACTTTCCCCGCACACCCACTTGGGGCTTCACTCACAGCCCCACTCACAAACCCATTTTCAACCCTCGCAACCCCACTCGCTACCCCACTTACACCCCCATCTACGATATATATTTTGTAGTGAAGGTGCTTTCTTCATCATATGCGAGGGTTTTCCCGAGCAAAATAAATTTGTCTGGCTGCAGCGAGAATAAAGCAAATTGATTTTTCTTAATCACATCGGTTTAAACAGTCCATCTTAACTTGAATAAATCATTCGGAGGTACCCATAATGAAACATAGATGTCATCGTTCTGAAACAGTTAAATGGACATGAAACATTGCAAAGATAAGATTAATGTCATCGTTGTTTGCTGTATTCATAAACAGTAGGATGAATATAAGAAAATTCATTTTGTGCATTTTCATCATCGTGCATTTGGGTCAGATATTCCTTGGCGAGAATACTCTTCATTTACATAATAATTATATCGCCATAATCAGGATTAGTTCTGAGTACGCCGGGACTGTTCTTAAATTCCCAACAACTCTGAGATCAAACCAGATTACCAAGTTTGATGATAGAGCCTTAATTACGAGGCGGCGTGGCCGGTGACAGGCGAGACTGGCGATGTGGCTGTGTTCTGGTTAGTGTAGGAGTCTTGCTACCGGCCTTTCATTACCTCCTTCACTCTGATGACGGATCATTAATTCTTGTCGTGTTTAGATCATTCTGTTCAGCTTAGGAGACCGTCTTAGTAGTGAAGGGGTTAATGAAACGTATATCTAACCCACTGCAGTCGAAAAATCACCCTCAGGCAGAATAAAACCAGCCTGGGTATCATATAAAAACCCGGGTAAAAGCCAGGATTTTTACAAACCATGGGATTTTTATACATTAAATATTCTTATTTCTTTTAAACAACATATTGTACAAATTATATTTTGTAGCAGAGTACCATACCGTCATCGTCTCTTTCAATACTGGACTACAGGTTGAACCATGTAGTACAAAGATGAAACGTAGGGCAGACATTCATTTTGATACTTGTAAAATACTACTACTTATAACATTATACAATACATACATACATACTGTATATCTATCTATCTATCTATCTATCTATCTATCTATCT